>CAJQZJ010034167.1:2049401-2060186 GCA_907164525.1 Lophiomys imhausi
GCTACATGCTGAATACCCAGACTGCAACAAAGAGAGCTCTGACTTGGGGGCAGTGAAACAATTCTGAACCATTCATCATTGCCTGGGAATGGGCCATAACAGATCACAGTGTTTCTGGCTATTAGATGCACATTGATCCTGAGAACCCCCTGAGAGCAGCTTGGGAGGATCACAAACATGGTCCAACAAGTAAGCTTCAGGGGAACTACAGCCCCAGCCAACAGTCTGTGGCCTGCCAACCTGCACTATCATCTATAAGAAGACCAGTTGGATCTCAGGAACCTACAGGAACACATCCCACCACAATGCCTCACCTGACTTCCCAAATGGGACAAAACAGGAAGAGGTGTGCTCTGGGAGACACACTAAGAACAAACTTCCACACAAGGCCCCATCCAGTCTGTGGAAAGCTACAGATCACTAAGCTATACGACTTCTACATCAAAGCGCTCTCTTGGCACCAAGCCCAGAAGGCATTAGGAACAAACAGCTAAGAACAACCAAATGGCTAAAGGTCAGTGAAAGAACAGATCCAACAAAAGTCAGGGAAATATGACTCCAAGAAAATGCGGCTATGCTACTACAGCAAGCTCTGAACACTCCACCACAGCTGAAACATATGAAAACGACAACAAATCTATATTCTGGAAAGTGATAGAGTCCTTTCAAGAAGAATTTAAATCTCTGAAGGAATTCAAAGATTCCACAATTTTACAAGCAAAAGCAATGGAGAATACCATTAGAGATCTCCAAGCGAAAGTGGCTCAACTTGAATAGGAAAGAGACAAGGCAACAAGCAAATTGGAGAAGGAAATGTATAAAATGTTTCAAGGCTTGAAACTGGAAATAGAAGCAATAAAGAAAACACAGACAGAGATAAGAGTGGAAGTGGAAAATCAAGGGGAGAGAACAGGAACTACAGATGTGAGTATCAAAAATAGGATACAAAAGATGGAAGACAGGATCTCAGACATGGAAGATTTGATGGTAGAAATCGGTACAGAAACCAAGGAAAATAATAAAGCTAAAAAAGTTCTCAGCCATGACCCCCAAGAAATCAAGGATTCAATGAAAAAAATGGAATCTAAGAATTATAGGCATAGAGGAAAGAGAAGACTCCCAACTCCAAGGTCCAGGAAACATCTTCAACAAAATCGTAGAAGAAAACTTCCCAAACCTAAATAAAGAGATGCCAATAAAATTCCAAGAGGCATACAGAACACCAAACAAAATAGATCAGAAAATAAACTTCTCTAGCCACATAACAATTGAAACTCCAAATGTACAGAACAAAGAAAGAATTTTAAAAGCTGTAAGACAAAAAAGATCAAGTAACATATAATGGCAAACCCATCAGAATTATACATGATTTCTCTTCAGAAACATTAAAAGCCAGAAGGGCCTGGGCAGATTTCCTATAAGCCCTAAGAGAACATAGGTGCCAGGCCAGATTACTATACCCAGCAAAACTCTCTATCAACATAGTTGGAGAAAACAAGATATTCCATGACAAAATCAAATTTAAACAATATCTACCTACAAATCCAGCCCTGTAGAAGATCCTAGAAGGAAAATTCCAACCCAGAGGAGATAAATACACCCTAGAAAACAGAGGAAACAAAAAAACTCCACTGCAGCTAAACCAAAAGAAACACAGAACGAACACCTACACCAAAATAATAGGAAATAACAACCTTTGGACATTAATATCCATCAACATCAATGGACTCAACTCCCCAATAAAAAGACACAGGCTTACAGATTGGATCCAAAAACAAGACCCATCATATTGATGCATACAAGAAATGCATCTCACTGACAAAGATAGATGCTACCTCAGAGTAAAGGACTGGGAAAAGATTTTCCAAGCAAATGGACCCAGGAGGCAAGCTGGAGTAGCCATCTTAATATCAAGCAAAATAAACTTCCAAGTGAAGTTAATCAATAAAGATAGAGAATGGCATTACATACTCTTTAAAGGAAATATTCATCAAGAGGACATCTCAATATTGAATATCTATGCCCCCAATACAAAGGCACCTACATTTGTAAAAGAAACTCTTCTAAAGCTTAAATCACACATCGATCCCCACACATTAGTAGTGGGAGACTTCAACACCCCACTTACAACAATGGACAGGTCATCAAGAAAGAAACCAAACAGAGAAATAATGAGTCTAACAGAGGTCATGAACCAAATGGACCTAACAGATATCTACAGAACATTTCACCCAAACACAAAGGAATACACCAATTCTCAGCATCACATGGAACCTTCTCCAAAATCGACCATATAGTCAGACACAAAGCAAGCCTCAACAAATACAAGAAAATTGAAATAACCCCCTGTATCCTGTCAGATCACCATGGAATAAAGCTGGACTTCAACAACAACAGAAAGCCTATACACACATGGAAACTGAACAATTCTTTACTGGATGACTACTGGGCCAGGAAAGAAATAAAGAAGGAAATCAAAGACTTCTTCAAATCCAACGAAAATGAAGGCACAACATACCCAAACCTATGGGACACAATGAAAGCTGTGCTACGAGGAAAGTTCATAGCACTAAGCGCCTTCAAAAGAGAAAATTGTGACAGCTCATATTAACAAATTAACAGCTAAACTGGATGAATTGGAAAAAAAAAGAAGCAAACACTCCCAAGAGGAGCAGAAGGCAGGAAATCATCAAATTTAGTGCTGAAATCAACAACTTAGAAACAAAAAGAACCATACAAAGAATCAATGAAACCAAGAGTTGGTTCTTTGAGAAAAACAACAAAATAGACAGACCCTTAACCACATTAACTAAAAGGCAGAGAGAAAAAACCCAAATCAACAAAATCAGAAATGAAAAGGGAGAAATAACAACAGACATTGAGGAAATCCACAGAATATTTGGGTCCTACTTTTAAAATCTATACTCCACCAAATTTTAAAACTTAAGTGAAATGGACAATTTTCTTGATAGATTCCACCTACCAAAGCTAAATCAAGATCAGATTAACAGATTAAACAGCCCTATAACCCCTCAAGAATTAGAAACAGTCATTAAAAATCTCCCAACCAAAAAAAGCCCAAGGCCAGATGATTTTAGCATAGAGTTCTACCAGACCTTCAAAGAGGAGCTAACACCAATACTCTTCACACACTTTTAACAAATCAAATCAGAAAGAATACTGCCAAACTCATTCTATCAGGCCACAGTCACCCTGATTCCTAAACCACACAAAGACTCAACAAAGAAAGAGAACTTCAGATCAGTCTCCCTCATGAGCATAGATGCAAAAATTCTTAATAAATACTAGCAAACCAAATCCAAGAACACATCAAAAGTATAATACACCATAATCAAGTAGGCTTCATCACAGGAATGCAGGGATGGTTCAAAATACGAAGACCATAATTAACCATATAAACAAGTTGAAAGAAACAAAACATATGATCACCTTGCTAGATCCTGAAAAAACCTTTTGCAAAATCCAACACCCTTTTATCCTAAAAGTCCTAGAGAAAACGGGCATACAAGGACCATACCTAGAAATAATAAAAGTGATATACAGCAAGCCATACCAACATCAAATTACATCGAGAAAAACTTGAAGCATTTCCTCTAAACTCAGAGAGTAGACAAGGATGTCTACTTTTGCCATATCTCCTCAACATAGTATTTGAAGTTCTTGCTAGAGCAATATGAGAGCTAAAGGAGAACAAGGGGATACAAATTGGAAACGAAGAAGTCAAATTGTCCCTATTTGGAGATGATATGATGGTATACATAAGTGACCCAAAAAATTCCACCAGAGAACTCTTACAGCTGATAAACACCTTCAGCAAGGTGGCAGAATACAAAATTAATTTAAAAAAAAAACAAACAAACGGAAGCCCTTCTTTATACAACAAATAAATGGGCTGAGAAAGAAATCAGGGAAACAAAACCCTTCACAATAGTCACAAACAATATAAAATACCTGGGGGTAAATCTAAACAAGCAAGTGAAAGACCTGTACAACAAGAGCTTCAAGTCCTTGAAGAAAGAAATTGAAGAGGCCATCAGAAGATGGAGAGATCTCACATGCTCATGGATAAGTAGAATCAACATAATAAAAATGGCCATCCTACCAAAAGCAATATACAGATTCAATGCAATTCTTATCAAAATACCACCACAATTCTTTATAGACCTTGAAAAAGCAATTCTCAACTTCAACTGGAATAACAAAAAAACCATAATAGCTAAATCAATCCTGTACAATAAAAAAAAAAAAATCTGGTGGTATCACTATCCCAGATTTCAAGCTGTACTACAGAGCAATAGTAATAAAAACAGCGTGGTACTGGTATAGAAATAGACCAGTGGATCAATGGAATCAAACTGAAGATGCATATATGAACCCACATACCTATAGTCACTTAATATTTGACAAAGAATCCAAAGCCATACAATGGAAAAAGGACAGCATCTTCAACAAATGATGCTGGTCCAACTGGATGTCTAGCTGTAAAAGAATGAAATTACACCCATAATTATCAACCTACATAAAACTAAGTCCAAGTGGATCGAAGACCTTAACATAAGGCTGGACACAGTAAATCTACTAGGAAAAAGTGGGGAAAACCCTCGAACTCATCTGCACAGTTGACAACTTCCTGAATAGAACACCAACAGCTCAGGATCTAAGACCAACAATCAATAAATGGGACCTCATTAAACTGAAAAGCTTCTGTAAGGCAAAAGACACTGTCATTCAAATAAAACAGCAGCCTACAGATTGGGAAAAAAATCTTTAACAACCCCACATCTAACAGAGGGCTTATAAAAAAATTTACAAAGAACTCAATAAATTAAATGCCAAGAAACCAAATAATCCAATCAAAAAGTGGGGAACAGAGCTAAACAGAGAATTCACAAAGGAGTAATTCCTAAAGGGTGAGAGACACTTGAAGAAATGCTCACCGTCTTTAGTCATCAGAGAAATGCAACTCAAGACGACTCTGAGATTCCATCTCACACCTGTCAGAATGGCTAAGATCAAAAGCTCATAAGACAGCACATGCTGGTGAGGGTGTGGAGAAATGGGAACTCTCCTCCATTGCTGGTGGGAGTGAAGGCTTGTGCAACCACTATGGAAGTCCATCTGGCGATATCTTAGAAAACTTGGAATAGCTCTTCCTCAAGACCCAGCCATACCACTTCTGGGTATACATCCAAATAATTCCTCACCGAATGACAAGGAAGTTTCCTCATCTATATTCATAACAGCCTTATTTGTAATAGCTAGAAACTGGAAACCACCCAGATGTCCCTCAACCAAAATTGGCTTAAAAAATTGTGGTACATCTACACAATGGAATACTACTCAGCTATCAGAAACAAGGAAATCCTGCAATTTGCAGCCAAATGGATGGAACTAGAGAAGCCCATCCTGAGTGAGCTAACTCAGACCCATAAGGATGCAAATGGCTACTATTCACTTATAGTCAGATTTTAGCCATATAGTACAGGATAACTATACTACAATGAATATACCAAAGGGAACATGAACATAGACATTTTTTTTCTGTCAGTGAGACACTTTTCCCTACTGATGCTGCCTTATCTGCCTCCAGTGTGTAAGGAGGCTCTGCGCCCTCATATGACTGCTGAACTGGGGTGGGGGACTGTTATGTAGGAACACTCCACTCCAGAGGACAGGGATCGAAGGGATAGGGGGTAGAAGGTGGAAGGGCGGGACTGGGAGGGATGGAAAGAGTACAACACGATGGAGCTGTAACCTGAAGTAATGAATAAATTGTAAAAAATAAAGGTAAAATATGAAATAAATAAAAATTTTTAAAAAATTAAAATGAGGAAGACAGGGGAATTAGGTTGAAATGGCCAACTAAGAAACTGAAGGCCTACATGTAGAGCCTGAAGAAACCATCAAAGAGAAGAATCTATCCTCTGATAGAACCAAAAGAAAGAATATCAAGACCATTTTAATTAATTCTTACCTGTTCTCTTGAAAAATAAGAGGAATATTTTATTAATTATTCAGTAATGCATGACTCCTTTTCTCTCCCCTTTTTTCAACTGGATATCCTGTAGATAGACTAGGCTGGCCTCAAACTAAAAGGAGATTTATCAGCCTCTGCCACAAAGTACCAGGAATGAAAGCATGTGCCAGCACACCCAGCTACATGCTTTTTATTCATTATAGAAATATTTTGAATGGCATAGTCTCATCTCATTGTACTTTATTTTTATGTATAACACATGCTTTTAAGAAATAAAATGTTTTTTTTGTATTTAGGATTGGGTAGAAGAAAATAGTGAATTTTGAACTAAAGAAAGTCTGTCTTGTGTGTCAGTGTAATATTCCAAAATTTGGGTTAGCTTTATAATATATAATGCAGAGCATAGCAACTGAGGACATGCAGTCATAGTGTTAAATCATAACACTTAATGTATTAAATATTTAAAAATACTTCTATTCTTGTTACTTTTAGTCTAATTGTTTGGCAGAAAATATCAATCTCTCTCATTTCACTCTTGGAATTGGGTGCCTTCTGGAACATCTCCTGTCTTTATAGTATAAATAAAATGGCCACATAGACTCATATGGTTGACTACATGGTCCAAGTATTTGGAATTGTTTGGGAAAAATTAGGATATGCAACCTGGTGCAAGAGGTATGTCACTGTGGGCAGGCTTTAAGGTTTCAAATGATTTACACAATTTCCACTGTGCTCTCTTTTTCCTGTTTGTGGATCAAGATGTGAGCTCTTAGATGTTTCTACTACAATGTGCTTTTTGTGCCTATGAAACAGTAGGCCCAGTTAAACACTTACTTTGATAACGTTCTTTGGTCATGATGTTTTGTTACAGGCAAAAAATGAGAAAGACAAGGTCAAACACCCCTACATATAAAATAATAAAAAAATTTAAAAACCTACTCTCCACCTTTAAGAGAAAATGTGTGGTGTTTATGTTTACACGACTCACTTTTATGAATAATGACATTATTTCTAGTTCCATATTTTATCATACAAATGCAATTTTCTTTTCTTTTTTGGTACAGCTAAATAAAATTCTGCTAGATGTGTGTAGTAATTTTCTTCTCCATTCACTTGTTAGTAGTCATCTAGGATTGTTCCATTTTCAAGATAATGTGAATAGCAATTTTACAGGAAGATGTCACCTGTGCTAATGAGTTCCAGCCTTTTCTTACTTTCTCTTCTATTACAATTAATGTATATACCTTAAACTAAAAAAAAAAAAGGGTAGAGGATGGGGGGTTGAGGGGGAAGAGGGTGGAAGGGTGGGACGGGAGGGGGGAGTAGGGAGGGGATTGTGATTGAGATGTAACTTGAAGAAATAAAAAATAAATTAAAAAAAAGAATTAATGTGTCCAGTTTGTGTTGAGGTCTTTGATTCACTTGGCCTTTAGTTTTGTGCAGGGTGGTAAATATGGGTCTATTTGCATTCTTTGACACAGTGGCATCCAGTTAAGGGAGCACCATTTATTGAAGATGCTTTCCTTTTTCCATTGTATGGCTTTGGGTTCTTTGTGAAAATCAAATGTCCATAGGTATGTAGGTTTATATCTGGGTCTTTGATTTGATTCCATTAATCAACTGGTCTGTTTATTACCATCCCTGATTTCAAGCTGTACTACAGAGCCATAGTAATAAAAGCAGAATGGTACAAGCATAGTAACAAATATTCTTATTTAATTCCTATAGATTCACAATTAAATCTTATATGAATTTATCTAAATATTTGCTTTTCCAAAACACATTTTAAATTTATTAGTAAAAGTAGACTATCAACTCACAGAGATCCACCTGTCTCTGCATCCTGAGTTCTGGGATTAACAGCATGTGCCACCACACCATGCAATTACAGACAGCTTTGAACTGCCATGTGGGGTGCCGGGATTTGAACTAAGGTCCTTTGGAAGAGTAGCCAATGCTCTTCACCACTGAGCCATGTCACCAGCCTACTATTTTGGGGTTTTTGTTGTCTTTATTTCTTCATTAGTATTTACACATCGGGGATTAGAAGGTTACTTGAGATTTTCTTTCTTTCTTTTTATCCAAATTACCTTTATTACTTCATCAAAGGTGTATAACGTGTTCAGGATTAAGCTACTTCAAACACAACAGTTTTAGGATTTTGATTTCTTCTCTTTGGTATTTGGGCCCACAAGCTAGATCCACAATTTTCTGATTGTCAGCAGCACTCCAATACCTTAAGCAGCTTGGACAAAGAGTTTGGAACAAGTTCCTCCTTGCAGTGTAGACTGTTCCAGAGGATTGTAAATGAGAAGTCCTGTAAAGAAGCTGTATCTGCAAAGACTGATTGACTGATTATAATTCTCATTTCTACATTCCTCCTTCAGCATCTGTTAGCCATTTTGCTGGCATTTGCCATTCTCAAAGGAGAAGCTAAATTTCACTTACTTCGATTTGATTTTTTTAATTTCTAAGGCTGATAAATACTTTTTTCAGTGTTGATTTTTTACTTCAGGTTACATCTCCATCACAGTGCCCTCTTTCCACCCCTCCCATTCGCATCCTCCCACTCTCTACCCTCTATTCCTTCCATCCCACTGCTCTGGAATGGAAGGTCCCTACATATCAGTCCCCTGCTCCAGTTCAATAGTCATATGAGAAATAAGAGCCTCCTCATAAACTGGGGGCCTACAAGGCAGCACCACCAGGACAAAGTGTCTCATTGAAAGGAAACAAAATCTATGTTCCCGTTTCCTTTGGTGTATTGGTTGTAGTATAGTTATCCTGTACTATATGGCTAAATTCTGATTATAAGTGAATAGATGTCATGTGCATCCTTATGAGTCTGGGTTAGCTCACTCAGAATGAGCTTCTCTAGTCCCATCCATTTGGCTGAAATTTGCATGATTTCGTTGTTTCTGATGGCTGAGTAGTATTCCATTGTGTAGATGTACCACGGTTTTTTCTCCATTCGTCTGTTGACAGATATCTGGGTTGTTTCCAGTTTCTAGATATTACAAATAAAGCTTCTATTATTTGGGTTGTTTCCAGTTTCTAGCTATTAAAAATAAAACTTCTATGATCACAGATGAGGAAATGTCCTTGTGGTTTGGTGAGTAAACATTTGGATGTATACCCAGAAGTGGTATGGTTGGTTCTTGAGGTAGAGCTATTCCAAGTTTTCTAAGATATTGCCAGACTGATTTCCACAGTGGTTGTACCAGCTTTCACTCCCACCAGCAATGGAGTAGTCTTCCCCTTTCTCCACAACCTCACCAGCATGTGCTGTCATTTGAGTTTCTGATCTAATGCTCACCACCCTTAACCATCAGAGAAATGCAACTCAGCACAACTCTGAGATTCCATGTCACATCTGTCATAATGGCTACAATCAAAAACTCAAATGATAAATACTTTTTTAAAATGTTATTTAGCCATTATCTTCTTCATTTGTAAACTCTCTATTTAGGTACCAGATGAGCCCTTTGAGAAGGACTTTTTTTGTTTACTCTTTTTTTAATTTGTTTTATATACTGTATATTAATCCACTGTCACCTGGATATATTTTAGGTGGTTTGTTGCATTTATTGACTGGGTATTCCTAGATTTTCTGTGTCTATATGGGAAGAAATCCAAGATATAATGTACTTGCAAGAGAAGCAGTCCTGGATACATTTCACTCCCATGCGAAGTAGCCTGTGTATCATATAAAGTTACGGGAAGCAGCCCTGCATATCATGTATCTGCATGGGAAGAAGTCCTGGATATCATGTTTATGTATAGGAACCAGTTCTTCATATGTGGAACCTGCAAAGAAAGAATTCCTGAATATCACATTCCTTCATGAGAAGCCATCCTGGATACCATGTATACACACATGAAACAGTAGTCAATATTGTACTCACACTAGAAGCAGTAGTGAATATCTTGAACATTCAGGCAAAAGCAATGGATATCATATACCTACATGGTAAGATGTTCTTGATATCATGCACACACATGTGAAGCAGTTCTGGATATCCTGCACCTGCATTATAATCAGTTTGGTATATTATGGACATGCATGGGAAGGAGTCTTGGATATGTGTACTCATAGGGAAGAAGTCTTTGATGTCATGTACATGGGAAGCAGGCCAGGATTTCTTACAGCCCTTGAGAATCACTACTGTATATCACATAAAAGCATGATAAGCCATCCTGAATATCATGTATCAGGAAGGTAAGACCCCCTGGGTACATGTACTCACATGGGAACAGTCCTGGATTTGTAGTACCCACATGAGAAATGGTCCTTATTATCAAGTACATACATGGAAAATAGCTGTGGATCTGCAAAGGAATCAATCCATGATATGAAAAACCTGCATAGGAAAAAGTCCTCAATATCATGGACCTACATGGGAAGAAATCCTGGATGTCATGACCAACATAGGAAACAGTATGGCTATCATGTTAATACTTCACTGGAAGCAGTCCTAATGATATGTACCCACATGACCTGGATATAATGTATTCTCAATGGAAACCATCCCAGACATTTGTACCATTGGAAGAAGACCTAGATATCTGTGTGGGAAAGAGTTTTGAATATCATGTACCCACATAGGAAACAGTACGGGAAATCATGTAACCCACTTCAGAACCACTCCTGGATGTGTTGTACTCACATGGGAAGATACTCTGGATATGTTTTACCTGGCTGGCAAAGAAGACCTGGCTATATCACACAGGCATCTTAATCAGTCCTGGGTATGTTGTACCCACCTAACAAGCAGACCTGAGAGCCA
>CAJQZJ010034167.1:2060586-2113628 GCA_907164525.1 Lophiomys imhausi
CAGTCCTGGGTATGTTGTACCCACCTAACAAGCAGACCTGAGAGCCACGGGTTCATATGGAAGGTGACCCTGGTTATTCTGTACTTGCATGGGAGACAGTCCTGGATTTGTTTTACCCAAGCAAAGCCATACTTTATATATTATATAATATAAAAAGCCATATATTATATAAAAGCATGGGAAGCATTCCTAGATATCATGTGTCAACATAGGAAGCAGACTTAGATATGGAGCACCCAGACTGCAAACTCCTCAAGGCACAAGTGGCCAAGTCCCATAGCTGAAGGACTCCAACAACCAGGCAGGCCCTGCCCACAATAAGGCTGTATAGCTGTAAAGGCCAGACACAAGTCTGCCAGAAACAGGCAGCCCAGCTCTCGCCTACAGAGTAAAAAGCCCCACCTCAGTTCCAGAGCTTAAAATTCGACCAATCCCCACTCTGGAAATCCTCACCTGGAAAAAGGGCCAAGAAGCCCTATATAGAGCCGGCTTCCTGTTCAGTTCTTTCCAGCTTCTCACCTAGGTAGAGGCAGCCACTCCCTTTTGTGTTTCCCAATAAATCTCTTTTGTGTGGTTTGTTATGTGGTGTTATTTTGTGGTATTCCTTGGCTCCTGACTGAACCTTTCATTTCAGAGCTGCAACACTTCCACTGGGGAAGTCTTTCCCCTCAGAGTTATAACACTTGTATTGGAAAACTTTTCCCCTCAGTTATAACACTTGTATTGTAGAAACCTTCCCCTCAGAGTAGTAACACCTATATTGGTGCTATGACTAGAACAGGCTTTCCTGGTGTCTGTGCTAAATCCAGAGTCTGAGCCTCACATAGACCCTATTCCTCATCTCCAGTCCACCTGCAATAGACTTAACTTCTGGCTCACAATAGTTCAGTATCACATCCACCAAGGCAATTAGGTAATTATCCACTTTCATAGGTATAAACACTTCCCTGAGCCTGAGGAAGTGACATTTTGTGTCTAGCACACTCTGGTACTGGTCAGTGGACTCCACGAATCTTCATCACCCATTTTTCCCACTTTGATTACAACCACATTCCACCACTGCCAGTATTATCATGAGAATTGTAGAAATCAACTAAGCTACTCATTATTACAAGGTAATGAAATTATCTTAATTACTAAAATAACTCCCCTGACTCCAATGTGTTCATTGGAAGTGTATAAAATAATTTTAAAAAATTGTAAAACATCACTTCAGTACTTGAGAGTTCATGCTATAGAATCTGCGACTTTCAAGTTTATACTTGCCAGAAACTTGTTTGGCAGCTTTTTTTGAAAGATAGCTGCCATATTGTACATCTGACTGTGAGAAACTCACTTAGCATTAATTTAGAGAAACATCTGAACAACAAACTGAGACAAAATGTATCTGGTAGATAGGTATGTGAGTTAGTACAGAAGTTGGGAATGCACCCAAAAGGCTTCTCACTAATAAGATAGTCTTAGTACCTCAACTGCAATCTTCTGGGAATCCCAGAATTCTTAGTCAAAATATAATGTCATAAATATGTTTATAGAAATGGCAGTTTAAAAATAAGTATAGTAGAATTGAGAATTTTTTAAAAATTGGCTTCTATTTACATAATCAAAAGTTATAAAACTCCAATACATATTACTACATTCCACAATTAAAGGTCTTGAAAATGAATAAAGTTTCTATTTAGTGGAAATCTTAATTGGGAAAATGGAAATGACATAAAACATTTCCTATATAATTTATAATTCTCTGTAAATTGCGTGATGCATAACAGATACAGATCTTCAGGTTGAACAGAAGCACAAAGATCTTCAAAAGTTGATTTTATACTGTGTTCTTTAATGACAAATAAGAACTTCAGAGTTCTCAGGAGGTTTTCAAGAGAAAGATGAACGTCTTTTTGAGAGTTCTAAGAATATATTTTTCTTTTAACAGTAAGGAATCTTTAGAGATTGTGAAAGCATGGGACAATGTTACTAAGGAGCTTTGTCAATTGAATCTCAAAGCAGAAAAACTATAAATAATCACCTATTTCCTATAGGCTTTTAGAATACCTGTGTCTGTCCAGTAGTCTCCTCACCTGTGTATTCCTCCAAAAGCATCATTTGTTGCTAAATATCCTTTGTTACTCTTTACTTAGCCACTTCTTACAGGGAAGCCTCAGTCATTGTCAAACAACCAACAGATAAGAGTCAAAAGATCTGAGCATGTTCTTTATATGGCAACAGAGACTACCAGCACTCCACTGAATTCAGATGGAAGATGGTGAGTAAGGAAAGGACTGTGTGAGACATACTTCCTTGTAGTCAATTGAGATAAAATACTAGAAATGCTTCACCACTCAAAGTCTCAGATCAGGTGCCTACTAAGATTTTGTTACTGGTTCTCACAAAGTTGAAATGACTCTAATGGTCAGTTTTGTTTTCCTCCCACAATGCTTTTGATGCTTTTTGACATTTGACCTTCCCATTATAGAAAAAAAATAAGCAAAGAGAAATTAACACTATCACATTTTATAATTAAGTAATTATGTTATAATTACATATAATATATATAACTATAATTTTAATATAAATAATTATATTAAATAATTGTAATCAATAGATGTTACAGAAATAATTGTTTGAGTGATATATGCAGATGCATAAATCATGCCTATGAATGTCATAATGAGAAATTGCAAAAAGAAAAGTGAGCTTCATATTTCAGGTAGACTGCATTATTTAAACTGGTCAAGTAAAATGTATATGGTATTCAAAGTCTTAAAGCACAACATTGTGTTAAATTTCTAAGAAAAATTGCATTTATAATATATGAGTATTTAGGTAGTTTCCTAGTTAAAAAAAAACACAGAAAAAAAACCACATAATAAAACACATTGATGGGAAATACATACACCAATTTGATCACAGAGTTTGCCTTTGGGAAAACTGCAGTATATCAAGCTAGCATGCTAACAGGTTAGCAGTAACTATTACATCATTACTAAGTAAGACTTCAAAGGTGTTATTAACTATGGTATTGGGCAAAAATGTAAATAAAAACAGGTAACATTATTGAAGCACTTAGCTGCTGGTGGGCAATAGTTCCCATCACTGTCTCTTTGTTAGTATATCACATGACTAGGTTATAAATTCAGATTAATTGTCCATAGATTGATGCAAGAGCATCAGTAAATCATAAAAAGTGAATATAAATTATAATGTCAATCTAGCATTGAGACTGTATTTAAGCATATTTAATAAACAAATATGTTAAGTTCAATGTCATATGAATTTAATAGATTTTTAAAATGTCCGACAATTTTAATATTATTCCATGTTTGTATAAATATTTCTTTTATATTTACAAAACAATAATGTCATTTAGTTACTATCAGAAAGGTAATTTTAAGAAATATTCCTTTCATTTGTGAGAAAACATTGACTTAGTAAATATTTTATCCTTACACGAAGAAGATAAATATCTTTACTTCAGTTGACACACTGTATAAAGAATCTTGGAAAAAAAAAAGAATCTTGAGTTTGGTGAGGAAATTAGTCAGAAATGTGCAAAGTTATAGACATATTTGGGAAATTTTGTCAATCCATGACAATCTCCAGAGAGTCAAAGGAATTCAACCTGAGAGATTTTCTTCAGTTTGTGCATGACAAATTGGGAGAAAAACAAAAAACACAAACAACCCTACATTGTATTAGTGAAAAGTAGGTGTGAAGTACTCATAAAAAGTAATTATTGTTATTCATTACTATAGTTTTCAACAATACCACCTGAACAATTAGTGTCAGCATGTGATTTGTGTACATTAAAGAAAAAAACAAATTTATAATAACAAGTTCATAAAAGTCCAAAATAATTAGTTAAAGGCAATGATTTGTATTTTTAGTTGTATTTCAGAAAACACTGACTGAATTAAAATAATAACTCTGTGTAGGTAAACTTCAGTGGAGAATACATGCCTGCAGCCAAACTTACGAATAATTAAAATATAAAGTAGCAAATTTTTAACTGATAATACAATTTTGTCTCTACTATGTCTGTCAAATAGAATGTTTTTAGCTATACATAGAAAACACATTTGACTAATTCTTAGGATCATTAATTATTTGTTTTAAATATAAGTGCTATTTATTATTAAATATTTCTTCTACAAAAAGTATGAGGTGATCTGTATATTTAAGTTATTAGGGAAATGTTGGTCTCTTACATTTAAGGTCCTATTTTCAAGTACCAGCATAAAAGAGAAAAAAATGAACAGTGGACATTTAAGTTACTCATTTTTTCATTCATCTTAAGTGTTCTTTATTTTCTAGTGTTCTAGGTTCCAAAAGAAGACCAGCAAAGTAGATTTCACAGCTCACAAGTATTACAAAAATCACAGAAATCCATTGTCATCAAGAACAAATTCATAAACACTGACAATCTAAGATGATAAAAGTTTGAAACTATAATTATTTTGTTTGTTTAACTGTTATTATTGAAAGGTATTCCTTTCTCATGGAAGGAAAAAATATAACACGTGCCTGGGAATTTCTCCTTCTTGGTCTTTCACAAGATTCTGAAATAAAATCCGTCATCTTTGGATTTTTTCTGTCCGTGTACCTGATCACAGTGCCTGGGAACCTTCTCATCATCCTGGCATTCAGCGCTGACACTCACCTTCATACACCCATGTACTACTTCCTCTATAACCTGTCCTTTGCGCACATTGGCTTTAGCAGTACTACAATTCCAAAAATGCTGATGAACATCCAGACACACAACAAATCCATCACCTATGCAGGATGCTTAAGTCAAATGTCCTTTTTTGTCTTTTTTGAGTGTTTAGACAGTCAACTCCTGACTGTGATGGCCTATGACCGCTTGGTGGCCATCTGTTACCCTCCTCACTATGCAGTCATCATGCATCTCCACCTCTGTGTCTTCTTGTCTCTGGTATGTCTCTGCATCAGTTTTCTAGAATCTCAGTTACACTTCTTGGTTGTGTCACAACTTACTTTCTGCAGAGTTGTGGAAATTCATCAGTTCTTTTGTCATCCTTCTCAACTTCTTAATCTTGCTTGTTCAAAAACATCTAACAATAAAATATTTATTTATATTTTTGGTATCATTTTTGGTGGCATTCCAGTCTTGGGAATCCTTTATTCTTACAGAAGAATTTTTTCTGCCATTCTGAGCATTTCAACAACAGGTGGAAAAATCAAAGCCTTCTCTACCTGTGGAACTCACTTGTCAGTTGTTTGTCTATTTTATGGGACAGCCTTTGGTTCATACTTCAGTTCAACAACCTCACATTACCCCAGGAAAAGTGCAGTGGCAACAGTCATGCTGAACCCTTTTATTTATAGCTTGAGGAACAGGGACATCAATTGGGCCCTGTGGAGGATTTCTAGTAGAAGACTCTAATTTTTATAGCATTTCTCACTATTTTATTTTATATGGATAGAAAATAGATTTTTCTTGTGTTTTAAATATATTCTCTTATTATTCCTTTAGCATAATGAAAAATTTAATATATGATGCCTATTTACTCATACTCAGGTATATTAGCACATACACAATTTATTCATTACGCAATTCTCATAGTCATAAGTGATATTATTTTTTATCATTGCAAAATGAACATAAGCATCTTCTAATTTAGTGTTTCTATAATTTCTTTGTTGATATAAGAACTGGAGAGATACATAATCTTACTTTTAAGACCAAGGCACTGTCGATTTTTTTTTACTTTTGTTTTTATCTTAAACATGTTTTAGAGCTTGTATAGTAACTGCTTAACATCCTGTATAAACCCAGATATTGTGGAAAGTTGTCAGAGAATGAAAATCAAAAAGTTTGTATGAAAAATTAAAGAGGATCTTACAGGGCAAAGCCATGTGCATCCTAACTCTAGTGCCCATGTATCTGTGAGGAAGGTCAGCTCTACAGGAAAACTGAAGTGAGAGTGATTAAACAGAGATCACCCTAGAGAAGATCTATTTAAAAACATGCTTCTTTAGATCCAGGATGTTTTTAAGATGCTGATGCAAGTTAGAATGGAAGCTGAGTTGGATATAAAACTCTAAAGTCATGGAGATAAATGCATAGTAGAATGTTAAAGTCAGTTGTCAAATATGTGTGGACTGGACATTGAGAATATATGTTATGCCTTATAATTTTCATAATTTTGGCCTAATTATTTTTGTTGTTTTGTATTGTATTTGTTGTTATAAGAGAAATAGCCATTTGTTGAACTGAAAAGGGGAGCAGTGGGGGCAAAGAAGATATACCATAAACTTAAAAAAAAGGAAGCTGATGGGGGGGTCATGTGACTGGGAAGAGGATGGGCAGGTGGAACCAGAAGGGAGAGTAGAGAGGGAATTGTGATTGAAATGTAACTTGAAGATATTTTTTAAAAATTAAAAAAAAAGAAAAAAGGACATGCTTCTTTAAAGTTTGAATTGATGTCAAAAGTAGCATCAAGGAAAGGGAAAATATCCAGACAAACATCAGACAAAGAAAAGGAAAATGAGGAAGAAAGGGAAAATAAGTTGAAAAGGCCAACTGAGAAGCTAAAGATCTACAAGTAGAGCCTGAAGAAATCATAAGTGAGAAGACTCTATATTTTGATAGTGCAAAAGAAAGAAGCCATGTCCGAATAAACACACACTATTTTTAATAATTATTTACTATATGTTCTCTTGCAAAATAAGAGGAATATTTTATCAATTATTTTGTAATGCATGTTTTCTTTTCTTTCTTTTTTTAAAACATGGATGACTTGGAGCTTGCTCTGTAGACTAGGCTGGCCTCTGCCTAAAAGTACTGAGATTGATTGCATGTGCCATCCCAGCCAGGTGCATGTTTCATATACATTATAGAAATATTTTAAATTAAATTAAAGTTAGAAACATTTTAAATTCTAAATTCCATCTCATTCTAATTTATTTTTACACATAAATCGTGCTTTTAAGATGAGATACAAAATAACTTGTGCGTTTATGTTTAGGTACAACCAGAAAATAATGTATTTTGAACTAAGGAAACTGACTGTCTTGAGAGTTAGCTCTATATTCCAAACTTTTGGTTAGTTGTATAACATACCATGCACAGCACACTGGCTGATGATTTGCCTTCACTGCTGCTTAATGTATTAAATATTTAAAATATCTTCCAGTCTGGTTACTTTCAGCATAATTATTAGGTAAAAAACCTCACTCTCCCTCATTGAACTCTAGGAACTGTGTGTCTTCTGGAACATCTTCTATTTTGGTAAATGCTTTTCCTAATAATTTTGAAATGTGTTTTTGAAAAGTAAAGATTTGGATAAATTCATGTAAGATTTGGACTATCTCCTATCTTGATAGAGTTCTTTTTCTAGTAATTTTGAAACATGGTTTGGAAAACCAAAGATTTAGAAAATTTCATGTAAGATTTGGACTATCTCCTATTTTGGTAGACTGCTTTTCCTAATAATTTTGAAATGTATTTTTGAAAAGTTAAGATTTAGATAAATATATATAGATTTAATTGTGAAACTGTAGGAATTAAATAAAGAATATTTGGATTTAAAGATATTGCTATGTTACGTTCTCATAAGAGTAGGTTGTGTTGAAGTTTGAAGCTAGAACATACTGGAATAACTTATGTGAAGTTATGAAGACTTCACATGAAGAATGAAACAAAATATGTATATTTTAGATTTTTAGTATATATTTTAATGAGTGTGTACAAAGTGAAATATTTCTAATCTAACCCTCAGAATAACCCTCAGGAAAAAAGTACAGAACAGAAACTGAATAAAACCTGCATTCAAAGTAAAAAAAAAAAGAAGATGGTTTCATTCATGTCTTTATTTCTTCTGACCCACCCTGTTTACACTGCTACACTGAGAGTATATGCAAGGACCAAAGAAAAAGAGAGAAGTCCCTGGGACTAACCTCCAAAACCCATTTAAGAAGATCATTTAACAGCTTGTAGTCTCTTCCTCTAAATAACAAAATTTTCTATTATCCATTAAATGACCAAAGGGGGTGAAAACACCCTCCCCACCTTTTGCAGATGGGATGTCGCTCCCTTAAAAAGATTTCTTGCTGATTTGGGATAGAATAAACTTGTTTGGGGCCCAAATAACAATAGAAAAATGGTTAAAAATGTTAATAGAATCATTTGATATTCAGTCCTTTTGTGTTCAGCTATTTAGATGTCCTAAGAAGTTTGTAGACAGAAGCTGATCTTCAGGGCTTCACTGAAGTTCTGGCTGGAGCAGTCTGTGGAGATGAACAATCTTAGTGATTTTGAGCTGTTGTGGTTGTAGACTTTTTAGGTAACAGCTATTGAGGAAGTCTGCAAGGCTGGATCATCTGGGCCACTCGTCTTCTTTGGTGTCTGATCTGTTTTCTGCTGAGGTTTCCGCTGTCCAGTTGTCCCTGGATTCCTTGAATGGATGCTTTAAATCTCCTGGATTGATGCTGTAATGTATGGAGAGAAAATGGGAAGTGTCCAGGCAGCCAGTGGTATGTCATTTCTTAGTTTTGGAGCTGCAGGCCCTGCACTTCCTATATAATCAGATATATTTATCCTTCTCAGGTCTCTGAGGTGGTTGAAGAATAGATAGCTAGAGTCTCAGTTAAATTTTGAGTTGTTTAAGAATCAAGAGGGTGTTCTGGATCTAAGAAGATATTTTTAAAATTATGAGGCAAGTTAGTATGAAAGCTGAGTTAGATATAGAACTTTAAACACATGGAGATGGTTAGATAGTAGAATGTTAAAGTCAGGTGCCAAATACATATGGACTGGACATTGGGAGTGTATGCTAAGCCATATAACTCTTATAATTGTGGCCTATTTATTTCTGTTGTTTTGTATTGTATTTATAGTTATAAGAAAAAGAACCATTTTTTGGACTGAAAGGGAGAGCTATTGGGGGGAAAAAAGAAATACCTTAAACTGAAAAAAAAAGAAGGGAAGAGGATGGGAGGGTTGAGGGGGAGGAGGGTGGAAGGGTGGGACTGGAGGGGGGAGTAGGGAGGGGATTGTGATTGAGATGTAACTTGAAGAAATAAAAAAATAAATTATTAAAAAAAATAAGAGAGCCCTGCCCTAATCCTAACTTTGGGACAATTATCTTTTTTTTTTGGGGGGGGGGAGTCAGGTAATATTTTTCTTTGAGCAAATTTGGTTTTTGATAATATATAAAGTATTATCTTTCAATCTGGATTAAAGAATTAATTATTTTGATATTTTGGAGCTAAACAAACCTTTAGTGTATATATTTTGAGATCTCAAAGGACAATTTGTTTGAATTTCAGCATGCCTTTTTTAAGTAGCTTTTAAACTTAAATCCTTCCAAATCCTATGTGCCTATCTCTGCATTCTAAGTATTGGGATCAAAGACATGTGGTTCCCAACTGATGGGATTAAGGATGTGCTCCACCACGCCTGGATCGAAGTTTTTCTCTATTTAGAGCTTGTTTTGTATCAGGCTGACCTTGAGCTCTGAGTACTGCCTTGTTTCTATCTCTAGTGTGTTGGGATTAAGGGAGTATTCTTCTTGAATAATGGGATTCAGGGTGTGCACCATCACCACCCTGTTCCTTGTAACTATAGAATTTATAAGACACTAACTCTATAGTGATCCTCCTGTCTCTGCTGGAGTTAAAGGCACGGGCTAACACAACACATTTCATGTATTTTACCTTAGCTCTAAGTTTTTTCAAATCTTGGAGGTTTATAAAACCAGGTTGAACAGCTGTAACCTTTAATTTATTTACAGTATTTTAAACCTGTTACCTGCTTTTTAATGTCAAACCATGGAAATATCCTATACCTCTACAAAAAAAAGGAACTTTCAAGTTGCTATCAAGTTTGTGTAATCTATGTGGCAACCTGCAGTCTAACATTCTAATCTGAAATTACGGCCATTTTCCTTTCATGCCAGTAAGGCCAGTATACCTTTGGTAAATTATAGTTTGAAATTTTTATATTGTACTTTTATTATATTTTTAAGCTTATTAACTCTTTTCTTAAAAAAGTATTATTTACTTCTAGTACATAGTTTCCTCCCTCCTCCCCTCCTGGCCTTTCCCTTCCTCTTTCCTTCCCTCCCTCCCTCCATCCCTCCGTCCCTCCTTCTTCCTCTACTTGGTACTCTCCTTCTCCTCAGATGAGGTGGGCCCTCACATTTCATACTCCCTCAGATATTGCGTCATGTGAGGGCCAAGAGCTACCATTTGTACTGGAGCTTGATATGGCACACCATCTACGGTGTGGTGTTCCACTAACATGCAGCAGATTCCAGGACTCACTGGTGGGTAAAATTTTTCCTAGGATAGAAATGCTAGGTTCCTATATATTTGGGTGTGTGGGTTGTAGGATAGTTATCCTGTGATGTATGGTTAGTATCCATTTATAAGGGAATATATACCATGTTTACCTTTCTGGGACTGCGTCAGCTCACTTATGATGAGCTTTTCTAGCTCCATCCATTTGGTTTCAAATTGCATGATTTCCTCATTTCTGATAGCTGTGTAGTATTCCCTTGTGTAAATGTACCACAGTTTTTTTTTATCCATTCTTCACTTTAAGGGTATCTGGGTTGTTTCCAGTTTCTAACTATTACAAACAAAGCTGCTGTGAACATTGTTGAGGCAATGTCCTTGTGGTATCGTTTCAAATCTTTTGGATATATGCCCAAGAGGGGTATGGCTGGGTCTTGAGGTAGATTTATTCCCAATTTTCTAAGATAACTCCAGATTGATTCCCAAAGTGGTTGGAGAATTTTGCAATCCCACCAGCACTGGGGGAGTGTTCCCCTTTCTCCACATCCTCGCCAGCATGTGCTATCATCTGAGTTTTTGATCTTAGTCATTCTGAAAGGTGTGAGATGGAATCTCAGAGTTGTTTTAAGTTGCATTTCCTTGACGACCAAAGATGTTGAACATTTCCTCAAATGCCTCTCGGCCTTTAGAGATTCCTCTTCTGTGAATTCTCGGTTTAGCTCTGTACCCCATTTATTGATGGGGTTATTCGATTTTTTGGTGTTTAATTTCTTCAGTTCTTTATATATTTTGGATATTAGCCCTCTGTCAGATGTTGGCTTTATGAAGATCCATTCCAAGTCTGTAGGTTGCTGTTTTGTTCTAAGGACAGTGTCTTTTGCCTTACAGAGGTTTTTCAATTTTATAAGGTCCCCTTTATTGATTGTTTGTTTTAGTACCTGAGCTATTAGTGTTCTATTCAGGAAGTTGCTGCCAGTGCCAATGAGTTCAAGGCTTTTCCCCAATTTCTCTTCTATTAATGTTAGTGTTTCCGGATTTATGTTGAGGTCCTTGTTCCACTTACACTTAAGGTTTATACAGGGTGATAAGTATGGATATATTTGCATTCTTCTACATGTTGACATCCAGTCAGACCAGAACCATTTATTGAAGATGCTTTTCTTTTTCCATTGTATGTTTTTGGCTTCTCTGTCAAAAATTAAGTGACCATAGGTGTGTGGGTTTATTTATGAGTCTTCAATTCTATTCCATTGGTCAACTGGTCTGTTTCTATACCAGTCCAATGCTGTTTTTATTACTATTGCCCTGTAGTAAAGCTTGAAATCTGAGATGGTGATATCTCCAGATATTCTGTTATTGTACATGATTGGTTATGCTATTCTCGGTCTTTTGTTATTCCATATGAAGTTGAGAATTGTTTTTTTCAAGATTGGTGAAAAATTGAGTTGGTATTTGGATAGGAATCGCATTGAATCTGTATATTGCTTTTGGTAAGATTGCCATTTTTATTATGTTAATCCTACCTATCCATGAGCAAGGGAGGTCTTTCCATCTTCTGATATCTTCTTCAATTTCTTTCTTCAGGGACTTGAAGTTCTTATCATACAGGTCTTTCACTTGCTGGGTTAGAGTTACCCCCAGGTATTTTATATTATTTGTGGCTATTTTGAAGTTGTTGATTCCCTTATTTCTTTCTTAGCCCATTTATCATTTGTGTAAAGAAGGGCTACTGATTTTTTTGAATTGATTTTGTATCCAGCCACCTTGCTGAAGGAGTTTATCAGCTGTAGAAGTTCTCTGGTGTAATTTTTGGGGTCACTTTATATACTATCATATCATCTGCAAATAGGGATACTTTGATTACTTCCTTTCCAATTTGTATCTCCTTGATCTCTTTTAGTTGTCTTATTGCTCTAGCCAAAACATCAAGTACTATGTTGAAGAGATATGGAGAGAGTGGGCAGCCTTGCCTTATCCCTGATTTTACAGGAAATGGTTTAAGTTTCTCTCATTTAGTTTGATGTTGGCTATTGGCTTGCTGTAAATTGCCTTCATTATGTTTAAATATGGTCCTTGTATGCCTGATCTCTCTAAGACTTTTAACATGAAGGGGTGCTGTATTTTGTCAAAAGCCTTTTCAGCATCCAATGAGATGATCATGTGGTTCTTTTCTTTCTGCTTGTTTATGTGGTGGATTACATTGATGGCTTTTCTAAAGTTGAACCACCCCTGCATCCCTGGGATGAAGCCTACTTGATCATGGTGTATGATACTTTTGATGTGATCTTGGATCTGGTTTGCAAGTATTTTATTAAGTATCTTTGCATCCATGTTCATGAGGGAAATTGGTCTGAAATTTTCTTTCTCCATTGCGTCTTTGTGGCATTTAGGTATCAGGGTGACTGTGGCCTCATAGAATGTGTTTGGCAATATTCCTTCTGTTTCTATGTTGCGGAAGAATTTGAAGAATATTGGCGTTAGCTCTTCTTTGAAAATCTGGTAGAATTCTGTGCTGAAACCATCTGGACCTGGGCTTTTTTTGGTTGGAAGACTTCTAATGACTTCTTCTCTTTCCTTAAGGGTTATAGGACAGTTTAATTTGTTTACCTGTTCTTGATTTAACCTTGGTAGGTGAAATCTATCAAGAAAATCGTCTATTTCATTTAGATTTTCCAATTTTGTGGAGTACAAGTTTTTGAAGTAGGACCTAATGCTTCTTTGGATTTCCTCAACGTCTGTTGCTATTTCCTCCTTTTCATTTATGATTTTGTTGATTTGGGTATTTTCCCTCTGCCTTTTAGGTAGTTTTGCTAAGGGCTTGTCTATTTTGTTGATTTTCTTAGTTTTGTCGATTCTTTGTATTGTTCTTTTTGTTTCTAAGTTGTTGTTTTCAGCCCTGAGTTTGATAATTTCCTCTCATCTGCTCCTCGTGGGAGTGTTTGCTTCTTTTTGTTCTAGCTCTTTCAGGTGTGCTTTTAGGTGGCTAGCATAGAAACTCTTCCATTTCTTTTTGAAGGCACTTAGTGCTATAAACTTTCCTCTTAGCACTGCTTTCAATGTGTCCCATAAGTTTGGGTATGTTTTGCCTTCATTTTCATTGAGTTCTAAGAAGACTTTAATTTTTTTTTAAATTTTTTCCCTGACCCAGATGTCATTGAGGAGAGAGTTGTTCAGTTTACATGTTTTTGCAGGCTCTCTGTTGTTTTTGTTATTGTTGAAATCTAGCTTTATTCCATGATGGTCTGATAAGTTACAAGGGGTAATTTCAATTTTCCTGTATCTGTTGAGGCTTGCTTTGTGACCGACTATATGGTTGATTTTGGAGAAATGAGGCGCGGAGAAGACAGTGTATTCTTTTATTTTGGGGTGAAATGTTCTGTAGATATCAATTAGCTCCACTTGATTCATGACATCTGTGAGGATCATTATTTCTGTGTTTGGTTTCTGCAACATTGATCTGTCCAGTGGTGAGAGTGATGTGTTGAAGTCTCCCACTATTAATGTGTGAGGTTCAATGTGGGATTTGAGCTTCAGTACTGTTTCTTTAATGAATGTGCGTGGTCTTACATTTGGGGCGTAGATGTTCAGTATTAAGATTTCATCTTGGTGGATTTTTCCTTTGATGAGTATGTAGTGTCCTTCCCCATCTCTTTTGATTAATGTTGGTTGAAAATCCAATTTGTTGCATACTAGAATTGCTACTCCAACTTTTTTCTTGGGTCCATTTGGTTGGTATATCTTTTTCCAGCCCTTTACTTGGAGATAATGTCTATCTTTTTTGCTGAGGTGTGTTTCTTGTAAGCAGCAGAATGTGTGATTCTCTTTTCACATCCATTCTGTTAGCCTGTGCCTTTTTATTGGGAAATTGAGTCCATTGATGTTGAGAGATAATAATGACTAGTGATTGTTACTTCCTGCCATCTTGATGTTGGTGGAAATAGTGTGTGAGTGAGCTTCTTTTCCTTTGGTTTTGCTGCAGGCGTGCCATTTGCTTCCTGTGCTTTCTTGTGTGTAGTTAACCTCTTTGGTTTGGAGTTTTCCTTGCAACATTTTCTGTAGAGCTGGATTTGTGCATAGATATTGTTTGAATTTATCTTTGTCATGGAATATCTTGTTTTCTCCATCTATGTTGATTGACAATTTTGCAGGGAATAGTACTATGGCCTGACATTTGTGGTTTTTTAGGGTCTGCAAGATGTCTGTCCGGGCCCTTATGGCTTTTAGAGTCTCTGAAGAAAAGTCAGGTGTGATTCTGATAGGTTTTCAATTCTATGTTACTTGACCCTCTTCCCTAGCAGCTTTTAAAATTATTTCTTTGTTCTGTACATTTAGTGTTTTGATTATTATGTGGCGGGAAGATTTTCTTTTCTGGTCTAATCTATTTGGAGTTCTGTAAGCTTCTTGTACAGTTATAGGCATCTCTTTTTTTAGATTTGGGAAATTCTCTTCAATGATTTTGTTGAAGATATTTTCTGGTCCATGGAGGTGGGACTCTTCTCTTTCTTCTATTCCTATTATTCTGAGATTTTTGTCTTTTCATTGTGTCCTTGATTTCCTGAAGGTTTTGTGTCAGGACTTTTTAGGTTTGACATTTTCTTTGACAGATGTATCAATTTCTTCAATTTTATCCTCTGAGCCTGAGATTCTTTCTTCCATCTCTTGTATTCTGTTGGTGATTCTAGTGCTGTAGTTCCTATTCTTTTCTTAAGGTTTTCCAGTTCTATGGATGTCTCAGATTGGATTTTCTTCATTGCTTCAACTTCCCTTTTCAAGTTTTCCATACCTTTAAGCGCTTTATTCATTTCCATCACCTCTTTTGCAGTACTTTGTTGTTGCTCTCTGAAGTATTTGATTTCTTCTTTTAGGCCTTCTATTATTAATATAAGCATAGGATTAAGGTCATTTTCCTTTGTTTCAATCATGTTCGGCTGTCCAGAGTTGTCTGTAGCATTATTGCTAGGATCTGGAGACATCCTATTGTTTTGGTTTTTTTTTTACCATGTTCTTGCACTGACCTTTTGTCATCTGGTGTTGTCTGTTTGTTTCTTTTGTCAGCTGACCTTGGTCAAGGCTCCTTTTCTTAATGACAATAAATATAATAAACAGTAATAATAAGAATAACTAAAATAAACACAATGCAATAAAAACAATTATGAAAACTAAAAGGTCTGACATACATTCTCAATGTCCAATCCATATGTATTTGACTAGTCAACTAGGAAATATATTCTATTACATATCTATTTTTATGAGCTTAAGGATCTATAATTAATTCAACTTCCGTCCTAACTTAAATTATTAACTAAATCATCATAACCTTAAAACATTCATTTAATTCCTAGATGACTTAAAAGTTACTCTGATGCTATAACTATGTAGTCTTCAATAAACATCAGAAACCTGAAAAGGATAAATATATCTGAACAGATAGGAAGTGTAGAGCAGGCAACTTCCAAAACTGTGAAATGACAGACAACTGGCTGCCTAGACAGTCCCCAGTTTCTATAACATTGGAGCATCATCTTCAGCCTTCTGGTCAAGCATATCTCACAATCTTAGTTGTGCAGTAGGAAATAAGATTTGCCTATTCTGTCTCTGAAAAATCAGGGCATCGATTTAACTGCATTGAAGCTTTGGTCCATCTTTGGACTGTATATAGTCTGTTGAGAGAGCAGGGATATTTCTGCCTAGTAAGAGTTATCTCCTGATGGAGATTTTTTGTGCTCATTGTCTTCTTCCAAATCCAATGGAAACTGTCAGGAGCTTATAGTCTCATGTCAAAGAATTTTTAAATAATAAAAATATCTTTAAATGCCATATTCTACAAATTTCATGAGGTTTTTGAAAACCATCTATCCATCTCCATTGAGTAAGCATATGTTGCTTGTCTCTAACAACTTAATATCTGATTAACTTAGAAAACATCTGAGATTAACTAACTTAATGAATATCTATTAATATCATAAACAATTTGTGATAGTTGCTGTCAAAAGCACTAGAATTTCACATTGCAATTATAAGAATTGCATAGGTACAATACCTAATCAAAATATAGCCTTAATTTTGTATCAACATTTAAAGATCTATAGGAGTAGGTTCAATCATCTACCTTTTTTCTATCATTTTCATATGTATATAACCTTAATTTTGCATTAATAACAAGGATCTATAGGAGTAGATTCAATGATCTATCCTTTTATCGTATCAATTCTATATTATATATCCATATTCCCCCTCTTTTTTTTTCAAGTCTTCTCCCTCTATATAAGAGACAAAAAAGGATAGAGAAAAAGGGAGAAATCCCTGAGCTGAACTTCCTACACCTTGCTTAACAAGACCATATAACCATTTTTAACCATTTTCCCTAAACAACATCTATAACCCATTAAATGATCAAGGAATACTCCACCCCACTTTTTGGGACTGGAATGTTGCTTTCTTAAAACTACTTCCTGATGAATTGGGAGGTAGAAAACCTGTTTGGGGACCCAAATGAAATGGAAAAAATGGTTAATCAATTTAATAGTTGTTGTCCAGTATCTATATGCTCAACAATTTGAATGTCTAGAGTAGTTTGTAGTTCGAAGCTGGACTTTGGGTAGGAAAGTTCGGGGCTTTATTGAAGTCCTGTCTGAAACAGTTTTTGAGGCTGGGCCATCTCAGCAGGCTGTTCGAAGTTGTTCTGGATGCAGATTTTGGAGGAAACTGCTATTGAGACAATATGTGAGGCTGAATAATTCAGGTTACTTGTGTTCTTTGGTGTCTGAAAACATATAATTTCTCACAAGTAACATATAGTTCTGCAATTACCAAATGCCTTGGATATGCAGAATGCACAAATCAATTAAGGAATATTTTCTGTTCTTTGTTTGAACAGAAGAAAGGCATTTGTAAGTCTCCATTCATGCCATATAAAAGGATTGCAGGTAATAGTATTACATGTGTATGTTATATATAAAATCTATTTTAAATTGAAAACACAGCATAAGACTGTATGGAGTTTAAGTGTTCTCCTCTACAGTTGACATAAATTTCTTTTTTTTTCTGTTGTTCTTTTTTTATTTTTTTCATTTATTTTTTATTTCTTCAAGTTACATCTCAATCGCAGTCCCCTCCCTATTCCCCCTCCAGTCCCACCCTCCCACCCTCAACCCCCCATCCTCTTCCCTTTTTTTTCTTTTAAGTTTAAGGTATATCTTATTTCCCCCTACAGTTTCTCCTTTCAGTCCAACAAATGGCTCTTTCTCTTATAATAATAAATACAATACAGTACAACAGAGGTAATTAGGCCACAGTTATGAGGGTTATATGGCTTAACGTACATTCCCAATGACCAGTCCATATGTATTTGGTACCTGACTTTAACATTCTGCTATCTAAACATCTCCATGAGTTTAAAGTTCTATATCTGACTCAACATTCATACTAATTGCAACACAATTTTAAAAGTATTTTCTTAGATGTATAACACTCTCTTGACTCCTAAACAACTCAAAATTTAATTATGAGACTTTATCTATCTGTTCTTCAATCACCTCAGAGACCTGAGAGGGATAAATATATCTGATTTTACAGGAAGTACAGGGTCTGCAGCTTCCCAAACTAAGAAATGACATACCAGTGGCTGCCTGGACAGTTCCCATTTTCTCTCCATACATTACAGCATCGCTTTTCAGTCGTTTGGCCCCGCTTCTCTGACAGACACTGATTGTAGAGCAGGGGTTATGAAGGACTTACCTACCCTGTCTTGGCAGAGCTAGGCTGTCGACTTACCTGCTTCCAGGTTTTGTCCTTTTTGGACAGCATTCTGTCTACAGTTGGAGCAAGGGGCTTTTCCTACCAAGAGATAGGCTTGCGACTAATTCAATCATCTCCCACTGGAGATTCTTCGATGCTTCTAGCACTCCCTATTCTCCTCCAAGTAGACATAAATTTCTTAATTGAATTAAACAGGTTCATTCTATGTTGTTCTGTCTTTTTGTAGATTAGGTTGGCCTACAACTCAAAAGGAACCTATCTGTCTCTGTCTTTGTCTCCCATGTTTTGGGATCAAAGGAATGCATTTATATATATTTTTTCCTTTTCTCCTTTCTTTGGAGATTTAATTTCTATACAGATATATCTATCCTTATTAAGACAGGGTTTCTCGTTGTAGCTTGGGCTGTCTTGATTTGCTCTGTAGATTAGATTGGCCTCCAGCACACAGGAACCTATTTTTTGGTTGTCTCCCAAGTTTTGAGATCAAGGTATGAACTTAAATAATGGAATTACCCTTATTAAATAATAACATTAATTAAAACATTTTGTATTAGTTTGAGTTCCAATTCTCCCTTGGAAACCCCAGTCTTAAAGACATTGGTTTAGAATAGCATGATATGCTTTTTATGTTAGTTTTTCTTAACTGTTGGCTGTGGGAGGCATGCAGTTTGCATGTTCTTCCCCAGCCTAACTCTGGGACTTTACATTGATTAACAGAATCAATCTCTCTCTCTCTCTCTCTCTCTCTCTCTCTCTCTCTCTCTCTCTCTCCAAGACAGAATTTCTCTTGTATCCTTGTCCTGGACGCACTTTGTAAACAAGACTAGCCTTAAACACACAGAGATCAGCCTGCCTCTGCCTCCCAAGTGCTGGTATTAAAGGTGTGTACCACTACACCCAGCAATTAACATATCTCTTTTAGCGGCAAAATGCCTCTTGAAACCAGTTCTCCAGTGGGAGCCCCACACCTAAGGAGACTGGCTTGTGACCCCTTTCTCTTTATGTAAATTTAAGATTGTGTGTATTTATCCGTTATTAAATTTATCATCAAGGAAAAAAAGTGTTTTTGATTTCTAGACTGTCTTTAGTAAGCAGCCTTATCTTACCAGCAGGGTTCCCACACTGCCTTCATTGTTTAATCCAGGCTGATCTAGAGTTCAGAGATCTCCCTGTTTCTGCCTGTAATGTGATGGGATTAAGGGGCTGTGCCAGTACCACCCTGCTCAAATATTTCACTTAAATCCCAAATAGTAGATCTTCATATCCTCCAGTTACTAGAGCACTTGGGCTAATGTGTGGTGGATACGTGCTTTAACATAGCTCTGAGAATTCTCTTTTGTCAGGAGTTCCTCTATGCCCACTTCTCCACTCAAGAGTCTACTACAGTTCTTGAGTACATGTACCTGGGTAGACAGTTTTATCTCCCTGAATGAAAATGTTGACTAGTTAGTAAGCCCCAGTCAAAAGTTTACCTAAACTCATTAGTGAGAGAATAACAGTCACTTACTGATTCTTGCCTAATGTTAGAGAAAAAGAAGTATATCTTAGAGGCTTGACCTAATGGAGCTCTGAGAAAAACTAAGCCATTTGTTTAATTGGGAGACTTGGGATTGCAGTACAGCTTCTCCCTTAAGCCCAATTCCTTCCTCTCTCACATCAGTTAGGCCTGCCAGAGCTAATGAATTCTCATAGGAACTTAAATTGCCCAGGGCTCTTGAATCTCATTGTCCTTCCCAGCCAATTCTCAAAACACAGTACCTTACATGTTTGCTCTTGGGAGGAAGTTCTAATTGAAGGCTAATATAGTTTTATTATGTTTTGTTTTATTCCCAAGACCTCTCCACCATGACACATCTTTCTTGTGTAATATTACTCAAACTTCTAGTAAAGATGAACTTTTTCCTTCTCTTGGGGCTTCAGTATAAGACACTGAATATCAGTTAAATTTTTTTACCCTTAGCTTTACAGAAAGAAAGGCCAATGAAGCATTTCCTAATCCTTAATGAAGTAAAAAGGCTAGGGGTAAAGATGTAAACAAGTTAACTCTTAGGAAGCATCCAGGGGACCCAAAGAGAGGGTATGTTTTCCTGGGGCTGTCAGACCCCCCATGGAAAAATGATGAAAACATTGTAGAAGAGAAATAGTTGGGGAATAAATGTGTAAGGTACTTCTGTACCATGCATGAAGGCTCACTTACCAGCACTGGAAAAAAATAAGCCAACCAATAACAGAAACAGAATTGAATAAATATGCCAATCCTGAATGGAGAAATATAGTAAATAAATCACATAATTAAAATCAATAAGAAATGAAATACTATACTATAAACCTGAGAAAGGTGGGAGAGTTTGCACACCATATCATTGTGGTAGTGCTAGTGCAGCTTCTGGTTGCATAGCATTTTGTTAGAGAGCTACAGATGATCACAAACTACACTGCTCTTTCACCGTCTGCTTCTGTCAGTTCTTTTACATCCCATCAGAGCTATCCAATCACATGACTGACTCCAGGAAGAAACTCTATTCAGTTTCATGTAAGTAGTGTAGATACAGAGAAGGGTCTTTCCCTACCCCATTTAACAAGGTATCTTGTAGTACTGGCTGTCAGCAATAAGCTCAGAAGGAGAGGATGTTATTGAATTTCTCATCCTTGTGCCTCTACTTACAAAGTGCTAGGGTGAAAAGCCCGTGTCACTATGCCCAGTCACATAATGCCGGGTATATAACACAAAGTTTCAATCATACAGTAATCACTCTATCCCCAGCACCATGGTAGCTATTCTTGCTGCACTCTACCACAAACCATTTCATTTACATTGTGAAAGTCAAAGTGAAAGAGAATAATTTTACTGAGATACCACTGGTGTGTAAGAACTTTATATATTTAAAGTGTATAGTTTGATAAATTTTAAGATCTCTGCCCAAAAAAACATCACTACCATCAGAATAGTCTACAAAAAGTTTGGTGATTTGCCTATTATCCCTCCTCATTTTTTCCTGATCAACCAGTCATTTGCTTGAGTACAAGCATATCATGCTTCTGTGGTGGATTTTGTCAGGGAATCCTTCAAACTGATTTTCTGTGAGGAATCAAAGGCAATCCTCAACAAACTAATTTTCTTTTGTGTCCTATTTAATGTTGCCCCAATAAATTCATATGATGATGCAGTGCTGCTGAGAAGTGAGATGAGCAGAGCTACACAAACACTTAACTGGAGTCCAACATTTGGAGACTACCATGTATATCATCCTAGAAATGGGAACGTAAAAATTTACAGTGGAAGGAAACTTGGTGTGTTATACTAAGCAGGTAGATAAAGTTGTCCAGGAGAACAGTGCCCCCCTTTTAATACAATTTAAATCCTTTGTAAAGCCACAGAGACCCTAGCTTTAGCCAGTTCATGCCTGAGGGGCCTCAAAAGAGAATATTTAATGAATCTTCTTGATTTACCTTTACTTCCAGAGAAAAATAAATTTGCAAGCTCTAAGTATTGGCTGAATGCATACTTCTGAAACAGAAAACAGACTCAACTACATCTTTGGAAGTTCTTTGTCTCACAATTTCTTTCTGGGCTTTTACTTTTTGTTTCAAATTATACTTTTTTCTTTTTCTTTTTACCCATATGTATGTATGTCTGTTTCTGTTAGTGCATGTGTGTTCACACACACACACACACACACACACACACACACTCACACACACACACACATACAAATATATATATGATTTCCAGTTTTGTTGGGTTTTTTTTGCTGATTGTTTTTATTGGTAGCAAATTGCATGATTTACATGTTTTTTTACAGATATTCTTTTTAAATTTATTTTTTATTTCTTCAACTTACATCTCAATCACAATCCCTTCCCTACCTCCCCCTCCAGTCCCACCCTCCCACCCTCTTCCGCCTCAACCTACCATCCTCTTCCCCCTTTTTTAAGTTTAAGGTATATCTTTTTCCCCCCAACAGCTCCCCCTTTCAGTCCAACAAATGGTTCTTTCTCATATAACAATAAATACAATACAAAACAACAGAAATAAATAGGGCACAATTATGACAGTTGTATGGCTTAGCATACATTCCCAATGTCCTGTCCATATGTATTTGGCACCTGACTTTAACATTCTACTATCTAACCATCTCCATGAGTTTAACGTTATATATCTAACTCAGCTTTCATATAACTTGCATCACAATTTTTAAAACATCTTCTTAGATCCAGAAAACCCTCTTGATTACTAAACAACTCAAAGTTTAACTATGAGACTCTAGCTATCTAGTCTTCAACCACCTCAGAGACCTGCAAGGGGTAAATAAATCTGATTATATAGGAAGTGCAGGGCTCGCAGCTTCCAAAACTAAGAAATGACATACCAGTGGCTGCCTGGACAGTTCCCATTTTCTCTCCATACATTACAGCATCAATGTTCAGCTGTTTGGCCCTGTTTCTCTGACAGACATTGATTATAAAGCAGGAATTATGAAGGACTTGCCTACCCTGCCTTGGCAGAGCTAGGCTGTTGACTTACATGCTTCCAAGTTTTGTCCTTTTTGGACAGCATTCTGTCTACAGTTGAAGCAAGGGGTTTTTCTTGTCAAGAGATAGGCTTGCCACTAATCCAATCATCTCCCACTGGAGATTCTTCACTGCTCATCTTCTATTTGGAGTAGAATAGGGGATGCTGTCAGGAGCTGACATGTCTCGATATCAAAAAAAATCTTAAGTTAAGAAAACATTTTGAATACCATATTCTGCAGGTCTCTTGAGGTTTTTGAAAACTCCCTATCTATCTCTTATATTTAGATAAGCAAATGTTGCTTGTCTCTTAACATCTTGATTTCTGATTAGCATAGAAAATAACTGTGATAAACTGTCATAGTACCTAACAAAATGAAAAGCTTGAATGACTATTAGTTGGCATTTCTTAATTATTCTAAACAGTTTATGACAGTTGGTAGCAAAAGGCTGAAACTTCACATTTCATTTTTAAGCATTACTAGGTACAATACCTTTAAAAAGCGTTAACCTTAATTTTGTATCAATATACAAAGATCAATACCAATGTAGCCCAATACAATCTTAATTTTGCATCAATATACAAAGATCAATACCAATTTAGCCAAATATAATATTAATTTTGTATCAATATACAAAGGTATAAGGGCATATTCAATAATCTTTCCTTTTTCCTTGATCTTTCCTATATTATGTCTATGTCCCATTTTTCCCAAGTCTGTTCATTTGAGAAAAAAATAAAGAAAAGAAGTATATAGAAAAGAAAAAGAGAGAAGTCCCTGTGTCTAACCTCCAAAACCTATTTAACAAGACCATTTAACAGCTTATAATCTCTTCCCCTAAATAACAAGATTTTCTATTATCCATCAAACGACCAAAGGGGTGGAAAACACCCTCCCAACCTTCTGAGGATGGGATGTCGCTCCCTTAAAATGACTTCCTGCTGATTTGGGATGTAGTAAATCTGTTTGGGGCCCAAATAAGAATGGAAAAATGGTTAAAAATGATAATAGAATCATTTGATGTTCAGTCCTTTTGTGCTCAGCAATTTAAATGTCCTAAGAAGTTCGTAGACAGAAGTTGAACTTCACGGCTTTACTGAAGTTCTGGCTGGAGCAGTCTGTGGAGATGAACAATCTTAGCGATTTTGAGTTGCTGTGGTTGTAGACTTTTGGGGAAACAGCTACTGAGGAAGTCTGCAAGGCTGGATCTTCTGGGCTACTTGTCTTCTTTGGTGTGTGATCTGTTTTCTTCTGAGGTTTCTGTTGTCCAGTTGTCCCTGGATTCCTTGGATGGATGCTATAAATCTCCTGGAAAGATAAGAACAGAGCCCTGCCCTAATCCTAACTCTGGGACACTACCTTTTTTTTTGGTTGGGGGTCAGGTAATATTTTTCCTGGAGCAAATTTGGTTTTTTGACAATATAACAAGTATTATCCTTCAATTCGGGTTAAAAAAAGATTTTATTTTGATATTTTGGAGCTAAACAAACCTTTCAATATATATATTTTGAGATCTCAAAGGATAATTGTTTGAATTTCAACATGCCTTTTATAAGTAGCTTTTAAACTTAAATCCTTCCCAATTCTATGTGCCTGTCTCTGCATTCTAAGTATTGGGATCAAAGATATATGGTTCCCAACTGGTGGGATTAAAGATGAGCTCCACCACCCCTGGATTGAAGTTTTTCTCTATTTAGAGCTTGTTTTGTGTCAGTCTGACATTGAGTTCTGAGATCTGCCGGTTTCTGTCTCTAGTGTGTTGGGATTAAGAGTGTATCCCTCTCAAATGATGGGATTAAGGGTGTGCACCATCACCACCCTGTTCCTTGTAACTACTCTATAATTTATAAGACAACTAACTCTATAGTGATCCTCCTGTCTCTCCTGGAGTTAAAGGCATTGGCTAACACCATGCATTTCATGTATTTTACCTTAGCTCCAAATTTTTTCAACTCTTAGAGATTTTGAAAACTAGGTTGAACACCAGTAATCTTTACTTTATTTACAGTATTTAAAACCCGTTACCTGCTTTTTAATGCCAAACCATGAAAATATCATATATATATATATATAAATACACTAAAAAAAAAAAAAAAACCTTTTAAGCTGCTATCAAGTTTGTGTAATCTATGTGGCTACCTGTAGTCTAACATTCTAATCTGAAATTAAGGCCATTTTCCTTTCATGCCAGTAAGGTAAGTATACCTTTGGTGAATTATAGTTTGAAATTTTTATGTTGTATTTTTATTATTTTTTAAAGCTTATTAACTCTTTTCTTAAAAAAGTATTATTTTGTTTTCTCAAGTTACTTCTAGAACATAGTTTTTCCTCCCTCCTCCCCTCCTGGCCCCTCCCTTTCTCTCTCCTTCCTCTTTCCCTCCCTCTCTCCCTCCCTCCCTCCTTGTTCCTCTACTTGGTACTCTCCTTCTTTTCAGATGAGATGGGCCCTCACATATCATACTCCCTCAGATCTTCTGTCATTTGAAGGCCAAGAGCTTCCACTTGTACTGGGGCTTCATATGGCACACCATCTAGGGTATGGTGTTCCACTAACATGCTGCAGATTCCAGGACTCTCTGGTGGGTAAAATTTTTTTTAAGATAGAGTTGTTAGGTTCCTATCTATTTGGGTATGTGGGATGTAGGATAGTTATCCTGTGATTTATGGTTAATGTCCATTTATAAGGGAATACATTCCATGCTTATCTTTCTGGGAATGTGTCAGCTCGCTTAGGATGAGCTTTTCTAGCTCCATCCATTTGGTTTCAAATTGCATGATTTCCTCATTTCTGACAGTTGTGTAGTATTACATTGTGTAAATGTACCACAGTTGCTTTTTACCATTCTTTAGTTGAAGGACATCTGGGTTCCTTCCATTTACTGGCTATTACAAATAAAGCTGATATGAACATTGTTGAGGCAATGTCCTTGAGGTTTTATTTCAAATCTTTTGGATATATGCCCAAGAGGGGTATGGCTGGGTCTTGAGGTAGATTTATTCCCAATTTTCTAAGATAACTCCAGATTGATTCCCAAAGTGGTTGGAGAATTTTGCAATCCCACCAGCACTGGGGGAGTGTTCCTCTTTCTCCACATCCTCACCAGCATGTGCTATCATTTGAGTTTTTATCTTAGCCATTCTGACAGGTGTGAGATGGAATCTCAGAGTTGTCTTAAGTTGCATTTCCTTGACGACCAAAGACGTTGAACATTTCCTCAAATGCCTCTCGGCCTTTAGAGATTCCTCTTCTGTGAATTCTTGGTTTAGCTCTGTACCCCATTTATTGATGGGGTTATTTGATTTTTTGGTGTTTAATTTCTTCAGTTCTTTATATATTTTGGATATTAGCCCTCTGTCAGACGTTGGCTTTGTGAAGATCCTTTCCCAGTCTGTAGGTTGCTGTTTTGTTCTAAGGACAGTGTCTTTTGCCTTACAGAGGTTTTTCAATTTTATAAGGTCCCCTTTATTGATTGTTTGTTTTAGTACCTGAGCTATTAGTGTTCTATTCAGGAAGTTGCTGCCAGTGCCAATGAGTTCAAGGCTTTTCCCCACTTTCTCTTCTATTAATGTTAGTGTGTCCAGATTTATGCTGAGGTCCTTGACTCACTCAGACTTTAGTTTTGTACAGAGTGATAAGTATGGATCTATTTGCATTCTTCTACATGTTGACATCCAGTTAGACCAGGAGCATTATTGAAGATGCTCTCCTTTTTCCATTGTATGTTTTTGGCTTCTTTGTTAAAAATTAAGTGACCATAGGTGTGTGGGTTTATTTCTGGGTCTTCAATTCGATTTCATTGGTCAACTGGTCTGTTTCTATACCAGTACCATGCTGTTTATAACTATCGTCCTGTAATACAGCTTGAAATCCGGAATGGTGATACCTTCCGATGTTCTGTTATTGTACATGATTGATTAAGCTATTCTGGGTCTTTTGTTATTCCATATGAAGTTGAGAATTGTTTTCACCAGATCTGTAAAAAACTGAGTTGGTATTTGGATAGGAATCGCATTGAATCTGTATATTGCTTTTGGTAAGATTGCCATTTTTATTATGTTGAACCTAACTATCCATGAGAAAGGGAGACCTTTCCATTTTCTGATATCTTCTTCAATTTGTTTCTTCAAGGACTTGAAATTTTTGACATACAGGTCTTTCACTTGCTTGGTTAGAGTTACCCCCAGGTATTTTATATTATTGGTGGCTATTGTGAAGGGTGTTGATTCCCGTATTTCTTTCTCAGCCCATTTATCTTTTGTGTAAAGAAAGGCTACTTATTTATTTATTTATTTATTTATTTATTTATTTATTTATTTATTTATTTTTGTATCCAGCCACCTTGCTGAAGGAGTTTATCAGCTGTAGGAGTTCTCTGGTAGAATTTTTGGGGTCACTTATGTATACTATCATATCATCTGCAAATAGGGATACTTTGATTTCTTCCTTTTCAACTTATATCCCCTTGATCTCCTTTAGTTGTCTTGTTGCTCTTGGCAAAACTTCAAGTATTATGTTGAAGAGATATGGAGAGAGTGGCCAGCCTGCCTTGTCCCTGATTTTAGAGGAAGTGCTTTAAGTCTCTCCATTTAGTTTGATGTTGGCTGTTGGCTTGTTGTAAATTGCCTTTATCATGTTTAAGTATGGTCCTTGAATGCCTGATTTCTCTAAGACTTTTAACATGAAGGGCTGCTGTATTTTGTCAAAAGCCTTTTCAGCATCCAATGAGATGATCATGTGGTTCTTTTCTTTCTGCTTGTTTATGTGGTGGATTACATTGATGTATTTTCTACTGTTGAACCACCCCTACATTCCTGGGATGAAGCCTACTTGATCCTGGTGTATGATACTTTTGGTGTGATCTTGGATCCGGTTTGCAAGTATTTTATTAAGTATCGTTGCATCCATGTTCATAAGGGAAATTGGTCTGAAATTTTTTTTTCTCCATTGTGTCTTTGTGAGGTGTAGGTATCAGGGTGACTGTGGCCTCATAGAATGTGTTTGGCAGTATTCCTTCTGTTTCTATGTTGTGGAAGAGTTTGAAGAATATTGGTGTTAGCTCTTCTTTGAAAATCTGGTAGAATTCTGTGCTGAAACCATCTGGACCTGGGCTTTTCTTTGTTTGGAAGACTTATAATGACTTCTTCTATTTCCTTAAGGGTTATAGGACTGTTTAATTTGTTTGCCTGTTCTTGATTTAACGTTGATAGGTGGTTCTATAAAGAAAATTCTCCATTTCATTTAGGTTTTCCATTTTTGTGGAGTATACGTTTTTAAGTAGGACCCAACAATTCTTTGGATTTCCTCAATGTCTGTTATTATTTTCCCCTTTTCATTTATGATTTTGTTGATTTGGGTATTTTCCCTGTGTCTTTTAGTTAGTTTAGCTAAGGGCTTGTCTATTTTGTTGATTTTCTCAAAGAACCAATTCTTGGTTTTGTCTATTCTTTGTATTGTTTTTTTTGTTTGTTTTTTTCTAAGTTGTTGATTTCAGACAAGTTTGATAATTTCCTCTCGTCTGCTCCTCTTGGGAGTCTTTGCTTCTTTTTGTTCTAGTTCTTTCAGATGTGTTTTAGGTGGCTAGTATGGGAAATCTCAAGTTTCTTTTTGAAGACACTTAGTACTATAAACTTTCCTCTTCGCACTGCTTTCAATGTGTCCCATAAGTTTGAGTATGTTGTGCCTTCATATTCATTGAGTTCTAAGAAGACTTTAATTTATCTTTTTATTTTTTCCCTGACCCAACAGTCATTGAGGAGAGAGTTGTTCAGTTACATGTTTTTGCAGGCTCTCTGTTGTTTTTGTTATTGTTGAAGTCTAGCTTTATTCCATGATGGTCTGATAAGTTACAAGGGGTAATTTCAATTTTCCTGTATCTGTTGAGGCTTGCTTTGTGAAGGACTATATGGTCGATTTTGGAGAAGGTTCCATGAGGTATGGAGAAGACAGTGTATTCTTTTGTTTTGGGGTGAAATGTTCCATAGATATCAATTAGGGCAATTTGATTCATGACATCTGTGAGGTTCATTATTTCTGTGTTTGGTTTCTGCAACATTGATCTGTCCAGTGGTGAGAGTGGTGTGTTGAAGTCTCCCACTATTAATGTGTGAGGTTCAATGTGGGATTTGAGTTTCAGTAGTGTTTCTTTAATGAATGTGAGTGGTCTTACATTTGGGGCATAGATTTCATCTTGGTGGATTTTTCCTCTCATGAGTATGTAGTGTCCTTCCCCATCTCTTTTGATTAGTGTTGGTTGAAAGCCCAATTTGCTGCATACTAGAATGGCCACTCCAGCTTTTTTTCTTGGGTCCATTTGCTTGGTATGTCTTTTTCCAGCCCTTTACTTGGAGATAATGCCTATCTTTTTTGCAGAAATGTGTTTCTTATAAGCAGCAGAATGTGGGATTCTGTTTTTGAATCCATTCTGCTAGCCCGCATCTTTTTATTGGGGTATTGATTCCATTGATGTTGAGAGATATTAATGACCAGTGATTTTTACTTCCTGCCATCTTGATGTTGGTGGAAATAGTGTGTGTGTGAGCTCTCTTCTTTGGGTTTTGCTACAGGCATGCTATTTGCTTTCTGTGCTTTCTTATGTGTAGTTAAACTCTTTGGGTTGGAGTTTTCCTTGCAACATTTTCTGTAGAGCTGGATTTGTGTATAGATATTGGGACTCCTTTCTGATATTCTGTTTTTCCCTGCGTCAAGGAGATCCTATAGGCTTGGATCTGTAGGACCAGCCCCTTCATGCATTCCAGCAATAGTTCATCAATGTTGTAGAATTTGGGTGGGCCAATTCAAAGCCCTGTATTTGGGCCTGAGAGGTATCTTAGCTTGTCGGAACACTGCTTTGGCTCACTTGCAACCCCCATGTCCAGGCCAGCTCTACTGTGCTGTTTAGGCCAGATGCAGTGCCTGTTCTCCCAAGTGCTACAGCAGGTGAGCGGCAGGAACAGTTCTTCTCTCATGACTCTAGGGCCAGCTCTCCCACCTGACAAACGTAGCAAAGGGTGAGGTTAGAGAATGGCATTTCTCACTCACCCATGATGTCATATGACAGAGAAGTTGTGGGACCAGCTCTCCCACACTCACACACTCAATGCCAGCTCTCCAAAGTCCCTACCATCAGGGTCAGCCCTATTGTTCTGCCCAGGTTCAGTGCAGGGCCTGCTTTCCTGCTTTCAAGACCCCATTGGGACCAACTCTCCCGTGTCACAGGGGGTAAGGGCAAAAGGGGAGATTTCCATCACTCACACTACTAACAGCAGACAAAGGCACAGCCAGATTTCCCACACTCATGCCCTAGGGGATGGTTCACCCACAGCCCCACATCCAGGGCCAGCTCTACTATCTTTCCCAGGTGAGGGGCACAACCCACTCTCTCAAGTGCTGTTGAACATGAGGGGCAGGTACAGCTATCTCACTCTAATTACATTATGGCCAGCTTCTTTTACTGCTATAGGTGGCAAGGAGCAAGAGGGATGTAGGCATCTCTCCCTTTTCCATGCAACTACACATGAGATGAGTGGCACAGCCAGCTCTACCACAATCATACCCACAGAGATGGCTCACTCACAACTCCCACAATATGCATGTGCTCTCCAAAGTATAGCAGCTGCACAGGAGTTGAGTCAGCTCTCCTGCTCTCATGGTCAACTTTCCCACAATGCCCAGATGAAGGGTGGAGCCAGTTCTTCATAACTCTCCAACATTAACATGTCCTTGGGTAGCAGCCCAGACCAAGGACATTCACCTCAATTTTGGTGGTAACAGACCCCTCCTGCTGGAGGGCCATGGACCCAGATATAACCCCCAGTGGCAGCCCAGGCCAGTAACATATCATGGCTCCAGGTGTCATCACCAGCTACTCCCATCAGGCTGTTCCTCACTATCTTCAAGTTTCCAGTCATACCTCTGTTCATTGTCCCCACATCCTTCTGTTTATAGCTCATTGACTTACATTTCTTCATCACTTACTTGCTTCCCTTAGTGGCACCCAGGGTATCTGAGTGTCTGGAGTAGTCTCAGGAATGGTCTTAGGAGGGTTATGCTCAACTCATGCGTTATGCCACCATACAGAAGTCATTTCAGGCATGGTCTGCTTCCCAATGCTGGTTAGCTACTGTACTTGTTATCATCTCAGGCTAGTTCATATAAGGCTACTTTTAAGTTATGTTTTTAAATTATTTATTTTATAAATTCATATATTTTAAAATTATTTCGTGATTAGATCACCCTCAACTCCTCTCACTCCTACCACCAAATTGTCTCCTAAAAGTCTCCCATGCACATTTAAGTCTCTTTTGAAAATAAACCAATGACTTCACTAAGTGCTGCACACGTGGCCATGGGTGTGGGACCATCTAGGCATTGGAAACTTAACAATGAATGAACAACCAAAGAAAAGATGAAAAATGCCCCATCACCACTTGATATAACTACCAATATCTCTTCAGTTTCATGTGGAGCCTCAAAAATCCCTTCCACATCCATGCTGAATGCTGGCTGATTTGATCTTGTGTAGGTAACCCGAGTTGTTGTAAGTTCATAAATGCAATGCAACTTCTATTTCATATTTGTGAAAATGAGTCATATGTGAAGATTTAAGAAAGTGTGGCTAGGCAAGGATGATATTGAGCAAACTATTTTTTATGTTTTGCTTGCTGCTGTGAAGTTCAGGCTTACTTTGAATTCCTGATTTTTCTGCCTCCACCTTCTGACTGGTAGGCAGCTTGCACTTTAATTTCAAATCTATTAGAATATTCTGATGTATGTGTGTGCATCTCTCTCTCTCTGTGTGTGTGTGTGTGTGTGTGTGTGTGTGTGTGTGTGTGTACCTGTGCACAAGTGAATATGTGGGGGGGGGGTGGGGAGAAAGATATGCTTGTATCTTGTACTAACTTTATCATTGAACTACATCCCGGGCCCAGAGTTTTGTTTTAAAACAAAATTACAGTGGATCTCTCAGCATAGGTCAGTAGCAACCACTATTTACTTTTTAAATTTTGACATATAGGAGATCAAGTTCAGGGACTCTTTCACAGTAAACGAAAGCCCTATGCCGTCATGACTAATAATAATAACCAAAGCAAGGCTCAGTAAATTGATTTCATGGGGAAAAAGAAAGGTCAGTTTGAGACACTTTTAGTTTAATACTTTTCAGACAGAAAAATCTTGTCAAGCAGGCAATGTGCTGGAGATAATGACTTAGAGAAGATGAATCAATAATGAGTAGGTGTATGTTGTACCTCTCCTTTTATTTGCTGTGTTTTCTAACTTGACCCTCCACCCATGTTTATAAATATATAACCCTGAATTTGTTTGAATAACGAATCCAGTTACTAGCTACTCATTATTCACTTTTGTTGTTTCACATTTATCTTTTTTCATGGGATATTTTATTCTTGTATTGCATGAGTAGTGTTTCTTTTTTGTGTCTTAAGAATGCAGAAGACTGTAACTCGTGACAGAATACACTAGTCATCACCACTCTAGATTTATATATCTATTCTTCTATTATCTCACTGAGACCTGTCTTTTATGCTATAAAAAGTCTTCTAAGAACCTGCTTCAAAACCGTTCCTCAGGCTACAGATGATGGGGTTTATCATGGGAGCAACCACAGTATACATCACTGAGATGACTGGACACTCTTTAAAGATATAAGATGTTTGAGACGTGAGGAAGACCCCAAGGTCTGCACCATAAAACAATGAAAACACTGAAAGATGAGACCCACAAGTAGAAAAGTCCTTATACTTCCCCCTAGAAGATTAAATGCCCACTATGGGTTTGATGATTTCAAAATAAGAGAAAAGAATGCCAGACAGGGGAATAATACCTCGGCAACCAGATACACAGTAAAGCAGGACATCATTGGCATTGGTGTCTGAGCAGGCAAGCTTGAGGATCTGAGTAAGTAGTGAGGGGTTTTCTGTTTTCTTACAGAAAGAAACACTCAAAAACATTAAAGTTTGCCACAATAAATAGGCTGGGCAGCTTAGCCAAGACAGTAGAAGTAGACTACCACAAAGTTGAGGATTCATAATAATCATGTAGTTCATGGGGTGACATATGACCACAAACTGGTCTTAGGTCATTATGGTCAGTAACAAATTATCCAGTCCAGAGAAAAACATGAAAAAAATACATCTGGTGATGCAGCCTTCATAGGTGATGGATTTATTCTGTGTCTGGATATGAAACAAATGTCTGTGAAAGATAAGTTAGAGAGGAAGAAATACATTAGATTTTGGAGGTGGGAGTCAGAGCTAATGGTCAGGATGATAAACAGATTCCCTATGATTCAGATCAAGTAAATGAACAGGAACAACCAAAATAGAAGTGGCTGTATATCATTTTCTTTTGAAAGTCCAAGAAGGATACATTTTGAAGCACCTGTTAAGTTTTCTGGCTCCATATGATTTACACTCTTTGCCTGGAAAGAAATAAGGGTAGTTACAATGACAATACACTATGCATTTCAAAACTATCCATGAATAATTTTACTTTTTTCTAATTTTCATTTTCTTTGCTGTCCAAGACTGCTGTTTCCACCAACACTTACGCAATGCCTTATCCGTTGCATCTTTCCTGATTGAGAGTAATCTATATCTTCTACAGATTTTCTCAGAAGGAACCCATTGTCATGGACATCTTCCCTCTGTCCTGTAGAAGTTTTCTCTTACAGTCCCAGAAAAAAAGTTGAGACAGTCAACTAAAGATTGTAGAATTTTAAGATTTTTTTTTTAATCCTTATGCTTTTGCTGGACTATCCTGTTTCATTTGATATAAATATTTTGAAAATATTTTATAGGAAATATCAATATTGTTACATTAATGCTGTCAGTCCTCTCTAATTTATCCTTTTAGCTCCATCATAATATATACTTTAATCCCAAAGATCAATTCAAGATCTCATCATTCATTTCATTTTCCCAGCAGGCTTACATTCTTCTTCAATTTTTCTTATAATGAAGCAACTGTATTTTTTATATTTTATTTCACATTTCCAGCACTGCAGACAGTATTGGACAATGAGTGATATTCTTCATGGATTAAATGGGGCACACATCAAAAATATCTCAGTTGCCTATCATGCACATGGATTCATTTTGATATTTAGCAATTTGAGGAGAGACACAAAATAAAACAAAAGTAAAAATCTAAAGCAAGAAGAAAAAAACAGTCTAGACATAGTAATACACTTTTAAATTGGAGTACTGAGGTGAATGAAGCAGAAGGATCTCAAACTTGAGGCATACTGGGCTATATCACTATATCTACAACAAAAATTAAGAAAGATGTAAAAAGCCCCAAATATATACATATGTACATATATATGTAAATATGTAAATATATATTTAGTTATATGTAATTTATATATTACTTCTTTTAATTTCTCCCTTAAAATCACAGTGAAACTCCCATAACATTTACATTATATGAATAAACTATATATAACCTAAAATTATTTAATATATACAGAAGAGAGTATGAAAGTCTACATAAATGCTCTACCACTTCATTGAAGGGGCTTAACAACCACAGATATAAAGTCATCCTGAGGGGATTTCATTGTCTTCAGATACAGAGGAATGACTATAAAAACTACTTATTCTACAAATATCTGTTCACTGAATGATAGTTCTACACTTCAGGTAGTTCCTTTCTAGTTTCCAAGTTGGACTGGAAGCAATATCTTATTCACAAAACCCTATAATAGGGCTAGAGATGTAGCCCTGTGGTTGTGGGTACTCAGCATGTTTATGGCTTTGAGTTCAATCCTTAGCTCCACAGAAACAAAAAATCAACATAAAAAAACTGGTCTTACTTTCTAGCTTTATGAAGATAATTTCTCTTGACTGATAAAGTATTTAGATATTGGTTAGTATGTATATTGGCTCTTCCATTTCCTCTTTTTCCTAATTTTAAACTATTTGACATACAAGTGTATTACAGGCCATACAACAGGACTATGGATAGAAATGTAAGAGACAACTACACATATCACACACTTGTAAAGCTTCATTTGAGAAGCTAAAGTAGGAGAATAACAAGCTTGAGGCCAGCCTTAGCTACATAGACACTGGTATAAAAAGAGGAAGAACATATAAAGGTCCCTCCTTCTTTCTGGAGCTTTAAGTGATTCAAATATAGTCTTTGACTTGCCTTCAGAAGCCCTGGTCAGGATCCATGTGATCCACTTTAGCAATAAGAATCTTAACTGTGATGGGAATAGTAATTGCTCCTTCAAGTTGAAGGAATCCTGTATCAGCTTTATCAAAATGAAATTAATAGTTTTGAAATTTCATATCATCCTCAGTCAAAACATCTATCATCAAGGAAACAAATGTTCACAAGGAATGTGAGGAAAGCAAAACCTTTATTCACTGGTAGATCAGTATGGAAGTTTCCCAACTAAATATAGAACTACAGTATATATCAGCTTCTCTACAGTTACATATACCACCAGGTCTCTAGATTTTAGCACAGAGATCTTTGAACATTAGTGTACATTACTATGGTATTCATAATATCTAGTAAATAGAAACAGGCTTTGCATTCATCAACTGATGAAAAGATAATGAGAATGTACATTTGCATAATTGAATTTTAGTCACCATAAAAATAATTTTTAAAATATGTAAAAATATTAAAAATAGATGGAATTTGAAAAAGATTAAGTTAGGTAATCAAATTCCCAAAGGTAGATATTCCATGTTCCCTATGGTTGTATTTCTGGATACTAGTCCGTGTGTGTATGTGTGTGTAGAAGTTGAAAAGTTAGAAAGGAATCTATTATGTAAGATCAACATAATGAAAATGGCCATCATGCCAAAAGCAATATACAGATTCAATGTAATTCCTATCAAAACACCACAATTCTTTATAGACCTGGAAAAAGCAATTCTTAACTTCATATGGAATAAACAAAAAATGCAGAATAGCTAAATAAATCCTGTACAATTAAGAAAAATATCTGGAGGCATAACAATCTCAGATTTCAAGCTGTACTACAGAGCAATAGTAATAAGAACAGTATGGTACTGGCATAGAAACAGACCAGTGGATCAATGGAATCAAATTGAAGACCCAGAAATGATCCCACACACCTATAGCCACTTAATATTTGACAAAGAAGCCAAAATTGTACAATGGAAAAAAGACAGCATCTTCAACAAATGGTGCTGGTGTAACTGGATACCGACATGTAAAAGAATGAAATTAGACCCATACTTATCTCCTTGTACAAAACTTAAGTCCAAGTGGATCAAAGACCTTAACATGAGGTCTGACACACTAAATCTATTATAAGAGAAAGTGGGGAAAAGCCTCGAACTCATTGGCACAGGTGACAACTTCAACAGAACACCAACAGCTCAGGCTCTAAGACTGAAAATCAATAAATGGGACCTCATAAAACTGAAAATCTTCTGTAAGGCAAAAGACACTGTCATTGAAACAAAATGGCAACCTACAGATTGGGAAAAGATCTTCACCAACCCCATATCTGACAGATGGCTAATCTCCATAATTTACAAAGAACTCAAGAAATTAAATGCCAAGAAACCAAATAATCCAATCAAAAATGGGGGACAGAGCTAAACAGAGAATTCACAAAGGAAGAATCCCTAATGGCTTAGAGACACTTGAAGAAATGCTCAGCATCCTGAATCATCAGAGAAATGCAACTCAAGATAACTCTGAGATTCCATCTCACACCTGTCAGAATGGCTAAGAACAAAAACTAAAATGACAGCACATGCTTATGAGGTTGTGGAGAAAGGGGAACACTCCTCCATTGCTGGTAGGAGTGCAAACTTGTACAACCACTATGGAAATAAGTCTGGTGATACCTTAGAAAACTTGGATAGCTCTACCTCAAGAACTAGCCATACCACTTCTGGGTATACATTCAAATTATTCCTCACCAAACAACAAGGACGTTTCCTCATCTATGTTTATAGCACCTTTATTTGTAATAGCTAGATACTGGAAACAACCCAGATGTCCCTCAACCCAGGAATGGATTAAGAAAACATGGTACATCTACACAATTAAATATTACTCAGCCATCAGAAATAACAAAATCATGCAATTTGCAACCAAATGGATGGAACTAGAGAAGCTCATTCTAAGTGAGCTAATCCAGATTCAGAAGGATGCACATGGCATCTATTCACTTATAATTGGATTTTAGCCATATAGTACAGGATAAGTATACTACAGCCAATGAACCAAAGGGAACAGGAACATAGACTTTGTTACCTGTCAATGACACACTTTGTCCTAGTGGTGCTGCCTTGTAGGCTCCCAATGTATGATGAGGCTCTTGGCCCCATATGACTTCTGAACTGGGTTGGGGGACTAATATGTAGGGACACTCTACTCTGGAGGAGTGGGATGGAAGGGATAGGGGGTAGAATGTGGGAGGGCGGGACTGGGAGAGGTCGAAAGAGGGTACTGTGATGGAGATGTAACCTGAAGTAATAAACATAAAAAAGAAGAAAAGAAAAAAGAAATAAAATAAGTTAATTTTTAAAAAACGAAAGGAACCCATGAGAAAAGAAATTTTAAGGATTGGAGAGTGTAATAAAATGCATGATATATGAGAATAGAAGGGTAAATACTAGGAGGGGAATAACTTAAGTGGGAGTAGAGCTGGTGAAATGAGGGAATAGGGGTGGGTGCTAGAAAAAAACTAAAATAAGTGAACAAAAAGACAAAAAAATAACTGCTTTTTAAACTGATTCAGGAAAAATCCACCCAAAGTCTAACACATCTAGGAAATTTTTAAACAATTTCTTAATTTAGTACTTTCTAAATATCTTCTCTTCCCCACTTAATTATTTGAAAAAATTAGATAAATTCACATTTGTTTACTATGATGGTGTTGGAGGTGGAGCCCAGAACAAGAGCTTCATCACTGAGATATATCCCTGCACTCCTTCTACCATATATGCTTGATTCTTTACTGATACTACCAATTAACAGGGAAGACCATTTGGCTTCCATTGTTCCTTGTAGAGTATAGGGATATTCATGCAATAGTGTCCCCTTTGGGGGGATGCATTCAAATAAAATTGAAACACGGTTCAAAAAGGAAGCCCTGCATCTTAGAAGAAAGTAAAAGGAGATGATACCTCAAAATAGAAACAAGACTATAGGGCCTAGGGGAGCTTAGAGAGCCATGCCATGCTGGATTATATGACTTTGGTGCACTTTATCTATCTCAGCATGTCTTGCTGATATCTATCAGGAAACTGCACAAGTGGAAGCTTTGGTAACCTTCTTATCTTTGCTCCATCACCTTCTTCTCAAAGCTCTAATACCATCATGGAAATTCTGAAAACTGGATTTTTGCTATCATTCCTCAGCCTCACTGGATAGAATTATACACCCAGCAGAGCAGATTGGAAAAAAGGCTTTTGGTGAAATTGATACCTGGAAATGGTTTCCATCTAGTATAAAAGTTACAAAGTTAACATTTGGAGAATTACTCATCTCTCCACTCATTAAATAAATTGCTGTTTTGATTGTGTGTTTCCATAGTTTCCTTGTTGTTGGTGAGGGAGAATAAATATACAATTGTGTTTATATTATTATGAGCACCCAACAAATATCCTTTAAATTCAATGAAATCTACAAGTAAACTCAGAATAAAAGACAGACACTGAATGTGAATATTTATAATAAAAGTAAAAGTGTGGGCTGGAGAGATGGCTCAGCATTTAAGAGCACGGACTGCTCTTCCAAAGGAACTGAATTCAAATCCCAGGACCCACACGGCAGTTCACAGCTGTCTGTAATTGCCGGACATGGTGGCACACGCCTTTAATCCAAGCACGTGAGAAGCAGAGGAAGGCAGATCTCTGCGAGTTCAAGGCCAGCCTGGTCTACAAAGTGAGACCAGGCTAGCCAGGGCTATACAGAAAAACTCTGTCTTGAAAAACCAAAAAAAAAAAAAGTAAAAGCATTAGCCTTCTTTCTTTGTTGTGACAAAATAATGAAGTAAAGGAACAGAGATTATATAACAATCTTTCTCAGGTCTCAGCTCTTGGCTAGTTGACACAATTGCTTTTAGGCTGGGGTGTAGCACCACATCATGGAGGAGGACTTATAGGAAAATAGTTGTTCAATTCTTGGCTGGAAAACAGAGAAACGAACTTGGAGCAGATAAGATATGCCCAAGCAGCTCACTTTTCCAAATCATGTCACATATTCCAGGGTTTCTTCAAACTCTCAGTAGTCTCTTTAATTATGCACAAATCTGAGGATTAAGATCAGAATCTCTATAATCTGGTGATCATCAGAATGCCCTACCTCTGGTTATTGAATTGGGTCCTAAATTTTGAACACTTGAGTTTTGCAAGATAATTAATATCCAAAACACTAGCAATAATACAAGTGGTATGAATTTCTCAGTTCTACTTCTTAGTGTAGAATTTGGTGATCTCCTGTGCTTTATTGATGTTTTATAGATGGACACTTTCTACTACACTTTACAAGTACATGCTGATTTTTTCAATATTGGTTTAATTCCAAAACTGATATCTACTTTAAAAATATTAAAATATATCTTATACCATATATTCTAGCTATAGTTTCCTTGCCCCAAAGTCTTGCAGTCCTTCCAGGTAAACCCAGCAGCAGTGAGGTGTGCCCACATTCTCTCCACATGCCATTTCTCTGGCCACAGTTCTACCTGCAATCTCAGAGACCAGCAGCCATCAGGGACTACCAGGTGAGACTCCTTTCCCAATTCTTGCCTTATGGGTTCCTCTAGGCAAGCGCAGCAACAGTACAGTCTGCCACAACTCATCTGGGCACCATTTCCAGGACCACAGCTTTATCTGCTATCCCAGAGGAGGGCAGCCATCAGGGAATACCAGGTGAGATTCCTCCCCAATAATCTGCTTGCTGGGTCCCTCTGGACAACTCCAGCAGCACTGAGGTCTTCCCCATGCTCTCCACATACTATTTCCCAGGCCACTCCTCTACCTATAAATCCAGAGGCTGGAAGCCATTAGGCACTACCAGGCCTGTCAACACTAGGGACAATGTGATGGCTAAAGGCCAGTATAAAAACACAATCAACAAAACCCAAGGCAATATGGCACCACCAGAACACAGCTGTCCTACTACAGCAAGCTCTGGATAGCCTAACATATTTAAAGTGAAAAAAAAAATGACCTTAATATAATCTTATGAAAATGATAGAGGTCTTTAAAGAGAAAATGAATAAATTCTTCAAAGAAACATGTGAAGGGAATTAATAAATTCCTTAAAGAAATGCTGAAAAATACAATCAAACAGGAGAAGGAAATGAATAAAAAATGTTGAAGGCCTGAAATTGGAAATAGAAACAATAAAGAAAACACAAACTGAGGGAATCCTGGAGATGGAAAACTAAGGAAGAGCACAGGAATTACAGACACAAGCATCACCAACACAATACAAGAGAAGGAAGAAAGTGTCTCAGGTGTAGAAGATACAACAGAACATTTAAAAAAAACTGTAGTACATTTACACAATGTCAGAAACAAGGAAATCACGCAAGTTGCTGCCAAATGGATGGAACTAGAAAAGCTCATCCTGAATGAGCTAACCCAGACTCAGAAAGATGCACATGGCATCTATTCACTTATAATTGGATTTTAGCCATATAGTACAGGATAACTATACTACAACCAATGCACCAAAAGGAATAGGAACATAGATTTGTTGCCTGATAGTGAGACACCTTGCCCTAGTGGTGCTGCCATGTAAGCCCCCAGTACATGAGAAAGATCTTGGCCCTCATATGGCTGCTGAACTTGGGTAGGGGACTGATATGTATGGATACCCCACTCTGGGGGAGTAGGATAGAAGGGAGAGGGGATAAGGAGTAGAGGGGTGGAACTGGAAGGGGTGAAAATAGGGCACTGTGATGGAGATGTAACTTGAAGTAATAAATAAACACAAAAAGAAAAAGCAAACAAAAATAGTCATATTACCAAAAGCAATCTACAGATCCAATGCAATCCCCATCAAAACCCCAACAGAATATTTTACAGACCTCAAAAAAAAAAAAAAACAATTCTCAACTTCGTAAGTAAAAACAACAACAACAAAAAAAAAACAAGATAGATAAAACAATGCTACATAATAAAATAACTTCTGAAAGTATCAAATCCTTGATTTCAAGGTGTAATAGAGAACAATATTAATAAAAACTGCATGGTATTGGCATAAAAATAGGTTAATCAACAGAATCAAATTCAAGACCCAGAAATAAACCAACACACCTACTGACACTTGATTTTTCACAAAAAAGCCAAAACCATACAAAGGAAAAAAGGAAATATCTTCAACAAATTGTGCTGGTCTAACTATATGTTTGCACTTAGAAGGGTGCAAATAGATTCATATTTATCACCCTGTACAAGTATATCAAAGACCTAAACATAAAACTGCATACCTAAATCTAATAGAAGAGAAAGTGGGGAATAGCATTGAATGTATTGGTACAAGAGACAACTTCCTGAACAGAACACTAACAGCTCAGGCACAAATATCAAATCTCTAGGTCATGTCAGAGACTTAGGATGAGGGAAGCCCCAGAGAGTCTATTGAGGTGACCATAGCTGTGACTCCTAACAGTTGAGGATATAAAGTCTGATGTGGCCACCCCCTGTAGCCAGGAAAGACTCCCAGTAGAGGTATAAAGACATCAACCCATCCACAAAACCTTCCACCCAAAATTTGTCCTGCCTCCATGAAGTGCAGGGACAAAGATGGAACAATGACTGAGGGAATGGCCAACAACTGAGTGACCCAACTTGAGACGCATCCCGTGGTTGAGAACCAGTTCCTGAGACTATTAATGATACTCTACTCTGCTCACAGACAGAAGCTTGGCATAACTGTCCTCTGAGAGCCTCCACCCAGCAGTGGATTGAAATGGATTCAGAGACACATAGCCAGACATTAGGCAGAGCTCTGGGCATTTTGTAGAAGAACTGGGGAAAGGATTGAGGGATGCAGAGGGGATAAGAACTTCACAAGAAGACCAACAGAGTAAACTATCCTGGGCCCTTGGGGACTCTCAGAGAAAGAACCACCAACCGAAGGACATGCATGGGCTGGATGTAGAACCCCCTGCCCATGTGTAGTGTTGTTTAAAACACTAAATATCCAAAGTCATTTTATTTTATCAATGAAGAATCAGGATCCAGATGTTGGGTTGAACACTTGATAGCTCAGAGAGGCAGAGAAAGCACCAGCTGATGTATCTATTCCACCAACATCCCAGCCAAAAGCCCTAAGCTAAAAAGCTTACAAGAACTCTGAAGGAACAACTCAAAGGAAGAAGAACTCTGAAGGAGAAAAGCTCTGAAGGAATAAGAATTCAGAAGAAAAAACACTCAAAGGAAGAAGAAGTCCAAGGAAGAGAACATCAAAGGAGAAAACCTCTGAAGGAAGAAGAACTCCCAATTCATTTTTCACACTGTCTTAAATACCCCTCAGCTCAATGTCCCTCCTTTCTGTTTAATTTTTCAGCTGATTTCTTGCTCTTTAATCCTGTATACAAACAGCTCTTGGATTAAAGGTGTGTGTTTAGAGCTGAGTCACACAATAAGTACTTGTTTACAATAAACAGACAGTTCTTGAATTAAAGGTGTGTGCTTAATGATGAGCCACACCATAATCATTTGTTTACAGTAAATAGAAAACTCTAGGATTAAAGGTTGAGTCATCCCACAATAGAAACAGATTTTTCAATTCACAGTCTAGGGCTTCACATTGTGATCAAATATTATGTAACAATGTACCAGATGTGCACCTTGGACTTCATGCAGGTCCCCAACAACTGAAGTGGGGGCTGCCCATGGATTCTATTGCCTGCCTGTGTTCATCTAACTGGACATTCTCGCCTGGCCTTAGTGGAAGATGATATGCAATGTGCCTAGTCCTGTGCCAGGGTGGTTTGGTACCCATGGAGGTCCTCCTCCTACTTGGAGAAAAAGGAGAGGTATGGTGGAGCTATGTGAGGAGACGTATTTTGAGGAGAGTGGAGCTGTGATTGAGATGTAAAGTGAAATTTCAAAATAAAAGGAGTAGTAGGATAGTTATCCTTTACTTTATGACTAAAATCCACTTATAAGTGAATGATGCCATGTGTGTCCTTCTGGGTCAGGGTCAGCTCACTAAGGATGAGATTTTCTAGTTCCACCCATTTGGCACCATATTGCATGATTTCCTTGTTTCTGATGACTGAGTAGTATTCCATTGTGTAAATGTACCACAGCTTTTTTATCCATTCATCAGTTAAGGGACATCTGGGTTGTTTCCAGTTTCTAGCTACATATACAGCTGCTGTGAACATAGTTGAAGAGATGTACTTGTGGTTTGGTGAGGAATCATTTGGATCTATACCCAGGAGTGGTATGGCTGGGTCTTGAGGTAGAACTATTCCAAATTTTCTAAGATATTCCCACACTGATTTCCACAGAGGTTTGCAAGGAACATAGATTTGTTACTTGTTAGTGGGACCCTTTTTTGTAGTGGAGTTGCCATGTAGGTCCCCAGTGCAAGAGGAAGCTCTTAGCCCTCATATTGCTGCTGAACTGAAGGGGGCTGATATGTAGGGCACTCCATATTGGAGGAGTAGGATAGGTGGGAGAAGGGGGAGATGGTGGGAGGGTGAACCCAGGAGAGGTGGTGGGAGGGGACTGTGATGGAGATGTAAATTGGAGTAATAAATAAACATAAACAAATGGAGAAAAAAAATAAATATTAAAAGAAAACTAGCTGAGCATGAGCCAGAGAGCAAGCCAGCAAGCTGCATTCATGCCTGGCTTCTGATTCAGTTCTTGCTTGAGGTCCTGCCCTGAGTTTCCTCAATGCTAAATTGTGACCTGGAAATGTAAGATGAAATAAACTCTTTTCTCCCTTAAAAAATAAAAATAAAAGGAGTAAAATAAAATATTCTCCAAGTTACTCCCACCTCCTCTCATATATAGATCTACCATTTTCTGTATTTTTTTAGAAAACAGTCATCTAAGAGATAGTAATAAATAATAATATAATTAATACAATAGAACAATATAAATAATATAATATAATAATAAAACAAACAAAAACAATCATAGTAGGACAAAAGCTGACATTAAAGGCCCAAAGAAAAAGCAGAAGAAATTTATGGACACAGAGTTACACACATTTTCAAACACAGTCATGTCACAAAAACACAAAGCTGGAATCCATAATATATACACAAAGGACCGGGGGTGAGGCAGAAAAAAAGTAAAGCCTTGATGAGGCATTGTGAAATAAAGAACCTCCAAAGATGTCCTACCTGATGTTTGCTGTGATGAAAAACCATGATCAAAATCAATATGTGTAGGACAAAAAATCATCTGGCTTACACTTTGATATCATAGTTCATCACTGAAAGAAATCAGAACACGGACACAGACAGGGCAGGAACCTGGAGGCAGGGGCTGATGCAGAGGCCATGGAGGGGTTCTGCTTACTGATTTGCTTCTCTTGGTTGCTTAGCCTGCTTTTCTGTACAACCCAAGACCACCAACACAGTAACACCCACAATTGGCTGGTCCCTCTCCCATCAATCACTAATTAAGAATGTGCCCTATAGCCTGATCTTTTGGAGGCATTTTCTCATTTGCAGTTCTCTCCTTTCAGATAACTGTAGGCTGTGTCAAGTTGTCATAAAACTAACCAGAACAATTTATCCCTTAAAACTTTCTGCACAAACCATCACTATTAAGCCACAACTTTTATTTTCTTGCTCATCTCCAAGATCATGCATTAATATCAATACCACAATACAAAATATTTTCAAACTTAAAAAGTCCCACTTTCTTTACAAATTTGAACACTTTAAATTTCAATCTGTTTAAAACTCCAAAATCTTTTTTAAAAGCTAAGATCTTTTTGAAAATTTACACTCAATTGTGGGCTCTTATAAAATAAAAAATAAGTTAAATATTATTTTGCTCCAATGGGGAAGAAAAGGGCATAGTCAAAATCTCAACAACAACATCAACAATCATCCCCAAACTGAATAACTCAAGGTTTAATTATCTGGGGTTCACTTGTGATCTTCTGGGCTCCTTCAAAGAGCTTGAGTTACATCTCTAGTGCCTCCTTCTGAAGCAAACACAATTTGTCTTCTAGGCTCAGGCCAGCTCCAGTCACCACTGAGGTTGTTCTTGGTGGTCATCTGATGATACCCACATCCAAAATGTTGAGTCTCTTGCTTCAACTGAGCAGCATTTTCACCAACAGCCTTTTCTGGGCTCTCATCAGGGTCTCCAATGCTTCCCACAGTGCTAAGACTCAGCTGCATTCTATGACCCCTTCATTCCTTTAAAACCACTACCATGTGGGTGACTTTTACACATTACCAAGTTCAGTTGTCAATATGAGGTACAACTTTGACATCCCTAGAACACAGGATCTATATGCTAACTTTGAAGAAAAACTTTCCAGAATATTTTACCTCACTGATGCTAGTCTCTTTGTAATAACCACTAATTTCCTTACTCCAACTGACCAGCATCAATTGTCTCAGTAAAGCAAAGATTTTACTTTATTGGTTCGGGCTTCTTATTAATTATACATAATTATTCTCCCAACCTACCAGAATCACAGATTGTGAACTCAAAATAACAAATGACACTGATAGAGTCCTTAAGGGACTATCAACCTTACCTCTGGAATTTGACAAGCCATGTCTCCATCATCTGCACTCCTCCCAACTTTCTTATATTCCATGGTGCCAAAGCTCTCCAAAGGTTCACCAAGCTTTGAACACTTAATGACATTTTCACCCAAAGTCCCAAATTCCTTCTACAATTCTCCCCAAATCATACCATGATCAAGTCTGTCACAGCAATACCCCATTGTGCTGTTAACAATATCTGTACTTGTTAGAGTTTCTATTGCTGTGATAAAATTATGCTCAAATGCAATTTGGGGAAGAAAAAGTTTATTTGACTTATACTTCCACATTATAGTACACCACTGAAAGAAGTCACGACAGGAACTCAAGGCAGGAATCTGGAGGCAGGAGCTGATGCAGAGGCCATGGAGGGATGCTGTTTACTAGCTTGCTCTCCACTTAGCCATACAGCTAACACTGATTTCTTATAGAACCCAGGACCACCAGCACAGGAATGGCAATACCCACAATGAGTTGTGACCTCCTCCATCAGCCACTAATTAAGAAAATGCTGTACATCTTGATCTTATGGAGGTATTTTCTGAGTTGAGGTTCTTCCTTTCAGATAACTCTAGGTAAGGTCAAGCTGATGTGGAGCTAGATAGCACAGACGCCTTTTAGTATGTTTTTTTCTAGCAATCTACTAATGGACATATGGCCTATTACCATTAAGAGTAATTTGTTTTCCCAGTGAGTCTCCCTTGGAAGAAACTGTTTTTTTTTTTTCATTTGCAAGTTATTGTCAATTGGAGATAGTGTCTGGGTTAGGAATGGGGACATGTGTCTACTTCTTCCAGTTCTAAGACCCCTGGTGGCTAGGAATGCTGGTTGTATGCTATGTGCATGTTCCCACAGTATCTGTGAGTTCCTATGCACATTGGTCTTAGGGTGTTCAGAAGGCTTTGTTTTGTTGGTGTTCTCCATCCCTCTGGCTCTTTCACATTTTCTGCCTTCTCCTGTTAAAGGTTCTCTAAGGTCTGAAGGGGTGGGTGTGATGAAGGTATACTATCTAGAGCTGAATGTTCCAAGGTCTCTCATTCTCTTAGTCCCTGGATGTAGTTCTGTATACTTTTCCCATCTACTGCAGGGGGAAGACTTTCTAAAAATAGGCTAGCTAGGCACTGAACTATGAATATACCAGAATTTCATTAGGATTTATTTGATTACTAAAGGAATGTAGTCATTTAGTATAACAATAGTATTTGATTTTTCCCTAGGTCCCTGAACTATGTAGACTCAGGTTCTCAAGTCACCCAAGCAACAGCAGATATGGGTTCCATTTCATAGAGTGGGCCTTATATCAAATCAGATATTAGTTGGCTAATCTGAAAAATTCTGGGTCACCCATTTCGCTGACATACCTTGCAGTCAGGACACATTGTAGATCAAATAGTTTATAACTTAGTGTTTACCTTTCTCCTTTGGTAACCTGTAGAGTAGTTTCCAGCACTACAAACATTAACCTATAGAGGGAAGGATCTAAGTAGGTAACACCTTAACTTATCACTGTTCAATGAGCTGCATAGGTATTGTCTTCAGCAATAGGGCCTTGCTGTCAGTTCATTGCTTTGGGAGCAACCTATAACCTTGGCAAAAGCCTGGATATTTGTGGGATTCCATAGAACCCATTTGGCAAAGAACTGAATTAAATGTAACCCATTTCCAGTACTGAAAACTTCATTTGGAGACAAGAAATGGCTACTTGGGGATATTTCTCTTCCATTATTTTGTGATTTTGTTTATATTGCCCTCACATATATTTCAGGAAGCTCCTATTGTATTAGGTTACCAAACTATCCCTCAAATAGCCCTTGATTGTTGGGGTAGTGTTAAGCATTCTAAATGTTAATTAATTGGTCCTGCTTGCTGTCTGTTACTTACATTGAAATCTGATTGGTTAAATAAAATGCCGAGGCCTGAGATTGGGCAAAGACAGAGAAAGGTGGGACTTCCTGGGATTAGAGCAGGAAGCCTGCGCTTTAGACAGAGGATTAATTCATTCCAGCCAGGAGCAGCAGGAAGGAGGCACACACCATGGGTTAGAAAAAGGAACCTCATTCCATATGGCCAGGAACATCGGCATATCTTGGAGAATGGCAGTCCAAGGGGATGTATGTATATATGGGGTCATATTTGGGTAATGAATTAAGAGCTAGCTTAGATGGGCTAGGATTGCACAATTCAGGCCAAGGCTTGTTAAAATCCATGTGGTCTCTGTGTACTCATTTCTAATGGCGGGATAAGGATTAACAGCTGCCGAATCAATTAAATATAACCTAAATATTGGGTAAATACTTTAATTAGCCATCTTTTTTTTTAACATATGGCGCCCAACGTGGGGCGCGAACCCACAACCCTGAGATTAAGAATCTCATGCTCTACTGACTGAGAAGGCCTAGGTAAAAGCCAGTTTCCTAGCCAAAGAGCGGGGAACTGAACCCAAATGCATTTCAAAGGTGCGGCTAACTTAACAAAAGCTGTTGCCTTGCAGCAAAGGCAGAGAGCTAAGGCTTAACTCTCCTTACATACTAAAAAACTGGCAGCCTTCTAAACAAAGTTTCAGAACAGAATTAAAAATGGAGGAATTCATAATGTCTCAATACATTTCAATTCCAATTGAGTTTGTTCTTCTTAGCATGCAAATGATTTTTACCCTGACAACTGTGGTTCTGTGTATCTTTTTTCAGAAAGTTCAGACTAGGATAGTCTTAAAGGAAAGAATTTACAGGTGGAATGCTAAATTGTCAACAATGATAATGAAGGAAAAAGGGAGGCCTTTCCTGATAAATAAGGCAAAATTGATGGCAGCTGGAGCTAAGAACTCCCTGGGTACTAGGTGCCTGTCAGGAGTTTCTGGTATAGGGCCACCAATGAAATGCAGCCAAAATTAGATTCTAAGGAATAATGAACAAAACTTTAATTGCAGCATGGGATGGCATGGTTAGACATGCCAAGGCTCTGGGAATGTTGTTTCTTTGCTTGATTTTTATTTAGATGTCTTTGATTTTCCTATATTGGGAGGTAGAAAGGATATTTTTCTGGTTTGGCACTGCTAAAACACAAGAGATTTTTGAAGATTTTGGGCAGATTTCGAAATGTCACTGCAGTTCAAAGTTACTCTCAAGGTTAAAGTGTTACTAAAATCTGGGATTTAAGTGAAACCTTTGACCAGGGTGGTACTAGCACACACCCTTAATCCCTTAATCCCATCATACTAGAGGAAGAAACAGGCAGATATCTGGATTCTAGACCAGACTGATTTAAACAACGAAGGTAGGGCGGGAAACCTGCTGATAAGACAAGGCTGCTTACTAAAGACAGTCTAGAATTCAAAAATGACACATTTTTCCTTGACAAAGGATTTGGAAGTATGGCTTTGTTAGAGAAAGTATATCACAGAAGTACATTTTAGAGTTTCAAATGCTCAAGTCATGCTCAATGTCATTTTCTCTTGCTGCTGTCTATGGATTTGAATATAGGACTCTCAAGCTACTTCTCTAGCATCATGTCTGCCTGCATGATGCCATGCTTCCCACAAAGATGACAATGGGATAATCCTCTGAAATTGTAAGCAAGCTCCAATTAAATGCTTTCCTTCATAAGAGTTGCTGCGGCCATGGTGTCTCTTCACAGTAATAGAACCCTGACTAAAACAAAGCTGGCCATATAGTACTCAAAAGAACAGGAGTTCTCAAATTGGCTAATACTATCTCAAAAATATTCATCATTCCTTGAAATTCTGAAAATACAAGTTGAAAGAACTTTGCTGTTTCACCTGACCCCAGTCCGAATGGCAAAAATCAACAAAACAACCAACAATAAATGGTACAGGATGTGTGAGTGAAGATCAATTGCTCAATTGCAAACTGGTCCCCCCATTTATTGCAAACAGTGTGAAGACCTCTCAAAATGTTAAAAACTAAAGTGCCATTTGTCCTAGCTCTACCACTCCTGGGCATATGCCCAAAGGACTTAGCATGCTAGTCCACATATACTTGCTAAACAATGTTCATTTTTCTTCCTTTACAATACCTATATAATAGAATTAGCCTAAATATCCTTCAATTGATTTAATCAATAATTAAAATTTGGTACATACACACTATAGAATACTATTTACCTGTAAAGAAATGTAAAAGCAAGAACTTTGCAGGGAAATGGATGGGACTGGAAAAGATCATACTAAATGATATAACCCAGACCCAGGAAGACAATCATTGGATATTCCCTTTCATCTAAGGCTTATAATTCAAGATATTGAAATATGAGTACATATTCTTGATAAAATGCAGAAACCAGGAAAGTAAACATGACTATTACAAGGGTAGGAGTGTTGGGTAGCAATAAAGAAGGGAATATCAGGGTACAAGTGGCCTGATCATGAAAAAGGAAAATGTGGGGCATCTCTTTAGGAAGAAGTAATCAAGGTAAATTCCAAAGATGAAGGAAGAAGGGTAAAATAGTGGAAAAGATATTTGAAAAACTCATTAAAAACACAATACTAACTAATTAAACATTCTGACACATAATTTTGTGTGAAAATATACATATGAAATTTTCTCACCTGAACTGAGAATGTTCCCTTCAAGAGCCAAAACCTCCCTAAGGAAATCATAAATACCAGGACTGAGTATCCCTATTTTGAGTTGTTGGTCTGGTCACGGTTGTTCAAGAAACCACAACCATTCAGCCTATTGCTATTGCTCGTCGTCCCCTCCCCAGAGGCAATTGTCATGCTTCTTGTCATGATGATATAGACTAAAACTCTGAAATTGATACCTAACCCCAAATTAAATGTTTTCCTTTATAATACCTGTTGTGGTCATGTTGTCTCTTCACAGCAATAAAATCTTATCTAAGACAGGCACCACATAAACCATTTGGTAGATTCTCAGCACAGCAACCTAATATCAGTTGCTTGATTTATGAACATTTGAATATATTGAAAATCAAACAAAGGTTGAAAATTCTTTTTGGAACTGATACTTGTTTAGCTTATATGTATTTTGTAAAGTTTTTCCTTTTATTATTTTTTTATTTTGTGAATTTCACATCATATACTCTGTTCCCACTCATGTCCCACCTCCCCTCAGACCCAACCTCCACCCTTGCAACCTCTTCCAACAGAAAAAAAACTCATTGTGGAATCTGTAGTCTTTTCTTTTGTGATTTTTTTTTTTTGAGAAAGGGTTTCTCTGTGTAATAGCCCTGGCTGTCCTGGACTTGCTTTGTAGACCAGGCTGGCCTCAAACTCAAACACACAGTGATCCTCCTGCCTCAAGGCTTTTCTTTTAACCAAAGAAAAAAATATGATAAGCTGAAAGTGAAAAATGCCAAGTAACATATAAAGGCAGACCTACCAGAATTACACACAACTTCTCACCAGAGACTCTAAAAGCCAGACGGGCCTGAGCAGATATATTGTATGTTCTAAGAGACCACATATATTTGTCCACACTACTACAACCAGCAAAACTCTTAATCACCATAGCTGGAGAACACAAGCTATTCCATAACAAAAGAAATTTTAAACAATATCTAATCACAAACCTAGCTTTACAGAAGTGATAAGAAGGAAAATTCCAACCCAAGGAGGTTAAATCAATCCAAGAAAACATGGAAAATTAATAACCCCACACTAGCAAACCAAAAGAAGGGAACTGTGTGCACACACACACATACACACACACACACATACACACACACACACACACACACACACACACACACACACACACACTCTTGGGAACTGTCATGATTGTCTTTCTACCAGTCTTGAACACAGAACATAGGCCATCATCGCATACTCAACAAAAGTGTAACAGTGGTCATTCTCCTGTGGAAATATTTTACAGCAATAGTAAGTGATAATCTATGTAAGACACAAAAGAGAGGCAGCAGTGTTTTCATTGCTGATACCAGAAAGATGAAGATATGTGATGTGGGGTAATCAGAGGAGGAAATGTATCAATAATCAAAGTTTTATCTCAAAGTGCTAAGGAAGTTTATTTTGTTAGTTAAGCTTATTATTAAGTTTATTTTAGCATTTAATATGATAATTCTCATATGCTGTTTAGTTTTCTACTCTTGTGGATTCTAACTTCTTTAAATATCTCTTCAACCAGAACATAAAATCACTGCCTCTCTAAACTGTCTGCTATTGATTTAAAAAATCATGATGCTGATGATGAAAATGGTCATAGGATCCAAGTATCAAGAACCAGTGAATGGCAAATTATGGAACATATGTTATTACAGTATTTAGCAAGTTGAGATAGGAAGATGTTGAATTTGGGATCAGTCTGGAATGCTGGAATTTCATGGTAAATCTGGATGACATAGCCAGAATTGTAGGAAAATAAGACAAAAGTGAATGAATAGACAAACTTTTACCCAGACATTCCAAATATCAAACAAACTATGTATTTCATTCAACTTTTCCTTTTATATATGTTCAGTTATCCCTATAAAACATATATGCATTATCATCATGCTAACTTGAAGTTAAAAGCATAGTTCTACATACCTGTTTATATTTTTAAAAAGTTTTGAGATTTTTAATTATAACATTTCTCTCTTGCTTTTCTTCCCTCTAAACCTGTACATAAAACCCTCTTCATCATTCTTCAGATTAAAGACCTCTTTTTTTTTCACTAATGGTTGCTGCATGCATACATGTGCACATAAATATATATTTACTTCTAAATCATACTTGTTTGGTATGTATATTGCTTGGCATTGCTTTTCATCTTTTCATTGCTTCTTATCACTGCTTCACTCAAAAGACTAAAGAAAACATTTTCCTGAAGTTTGCTACTGCAGGGACTTGCTGAAGATTGAGGGTCAGAGCAGGCTGAGCCCAGGTTGGGATGATCACAGGTTAGACTCTGTTTGGTGCCACAAAAGTCACTACTTCTTTGATTCCCGTTGTTGATTGCATCTGATCCTTTGTATGCTGATTTGGTTGGACTGCTGACTAGTTGCCCCAAGGACATGCACCTGAGGATATCTTCATCTTCTGCATATAATAGTATCCTTTCTCCTGTACCTCAGGTAAGTGGGTTGAAAGGTGTTTAGAGTTATTAGTATTTTAAAAGTATGCCTCCAGGTGGCACGCAATGTAGCTTAGGCATTATGTAACTTGTTTTTTTAATGCTGACAAGGTAACTGTAGATTTTGACTGTATGACACAGGTTGTCAGCAAAATGGAAGCTGTTGCAGCAAGATTCTTTCCTGTCTTATCCTCAGAAGGGATGTTTTATTTTATTTTTCTTCTTTCTCCTCTATTGGATTTCATATGTTGTGAAGGGGACAGAGAGAAATAAAAGTTGCATGACAAGAAAAGTGCCCTGGCTATTCAACTAGAAAGTTTGTTAATGGAGGATGAAGAGTTTAAAAAAATACAAACTCCTAGGGAAAGAATAACAGTGTCAGAGAAAAGTTAAATAATATGTAACAACTCCAATCTGACATCAGGGTTTGATATGGCTCTATTCACAGCTGAAGTCAGTCTCCCTAAAAATTCTTTGAAGATTTCTCCAGGTTCTTGTTGTTTGAAAATGCAAATGCTGAATGTCAAATTATAATTAGACCATTGATAGCTCAAGCAGCTCCAATAGATGAATGGATAAGAGACACAACTGATATTGGTTCTCAGGAGCTTCATACCAACATTATAGAACAAGCCATAGCTAGAGGTCTTAGATATCAAAACACCTGGTGCTTTAATTGTGAATGAATATATATATATATATATATATATATATATATATATATATATATA
>CAJQZJ010034167.1:2113638-2161296 GCA_907164525.1 Lophiomys imhausi
ATATATATATATATATATATATATATATATATATATATATATATAACCTTTAGATCTCGAAGTGATATCATGGCTCAATGGGACAGGTGACTTGACTTTGGAGGACACAGTTATAGAAGGGAACAAACATTTTCTGGATACAATAGAATGTCAATACTTCTGGGATTTTGTAGTCACTATGGGAAAAGGTAAACACTGGTCTTAGGATTGTAGATCTAAAAGGAATGTCAGCGGTAACCTTTTGTAGGGAACAAAGGGAGGAGCCTGATGGTTTGAGGCCCTGCAGCAAACAATACAAACAGTCTTCCTCCTTTACTTTTTGATTGTGATTGATAATTTTTCATGGTTTAGTAATCTCCACTTGTATATTAAGTCTCTGAAAGTTTGTAGAACATCTTTTCCAGGCCCATTTGTTTTCAGAGTTTCCATTGAGCAGCCAGTTGTAATTGATCTATTTTATATATTACTTTGTCTTTTTCCTTGAAGGTTTTAATATTATTTCTTTATTCTGTACATTCAGTGTTTTGATTTTTGCATGTCATATGGAACTTTGTCTATTTCTATTTGGTGTACTATATCCTTCTTGTACCTTGATAGACATCTCCTTCATTACATTAAGGAAATTTCATTCTGTGATTTTGTTGGAAATAGTGATCAGGGTTTTTCTTTTCTTTCTTTTTTTGATTTAACATTTTCTTTAACTGAGCTATCCATTTCTTCTACAATCTATCCTCAATACCTAAGATTATTTCCAGGTTTTTGTACTCTGCTGATAAGGCCTACCTCAGAGGTTTATGTTTGACTCCCTAAGCTTTTCATTTCCAGTTTCATTTCAGTTCTGGTTTTCTTTAGTGATTCTGTTTCTATTTCATGTCTTGATCTCTCTTCATTATTTCATTCTATGGCTCATTTGTGTTTTTCCTGACTTCATTAATAGATTTATAGACTTCCTATTTCACTTCCTTGAACATACTCATTATTTCTATTTTGCATCTCATGTGTTGTACTTCAGCTATATTGCATTTTACTATACTTACTTTAGTAGTGTTACGTGGTTCTGGTAGAAGCATATTATCTTGAATGTTAGTGTTGCTGTTTTGTGATGTTTAGATATCTATGGTTAGGGCAATTGAGGTTTTGCATGGATTTATATCTTGCATACTTTGTTGGATAAGTGTTCCATCCCTTAGTTTTTTGTTGCCTTTTATTATCTTAGGAATGTGTGGTGACTGTGGGTTCCCTGGTAGAGTGCTACTTAAGGTCTGTGTTTGGCAGAGAGGACTAGAGATGGGCTAGAAAAAAAGTCTGAAGGGGAATGTGGGAAAGAGCTAAGGATATTTTGTCCACATCAGGCTTCAGGGTTCCCAAGAGATTTGGAAGTATTGTGTGAAGAAGGATTCACTAAAGTAGGCTATAGTAGAATAAAGAGTATGTCTGGAAAAACATACATGAAAAGGCTAGCTGGACTGTGGTTCTGACCACAAGTTAAAGGTTGAAGGAGGGTCACCTGCAAGATGTTGCCACAGGGTTGATGGTAAAAATGGAGAAATACTAATTGAGGACAGGAAGAAGAGTAAAAATCACTTACATTTGTCTCTGCAGCTTACAAAAAAATGGGTAAGGGCATAACCCTGAAATCCATAAACTATATATCCTGTTTCTCCACTATCATTTTGTCTTTGTGTCCCTAATAAAGTTAAATTAACTTAATTGTATCTACCTCAACCTATCAAATGAGCAATAACTCTTCAAATGTGGTAGGAATAGATAAATTAAAGAAGAATATACATTTTTTGTCTCTGTGCATACTGAAATGCAATTGGCACTGAATACTTTTTTCTAACATCTTAAAAGATCTAGCTAATATCTAGCAATATTAATTTCTAAACAGGTCACTGAAGGTTTATGTCTCCATGAGTATCCACCCCCCAAAAAATTAGGACTTCATGTGTACTTCAATCAAGAGTATAAGTGAGGGAGAGACCAAAGCAATTATTAAGTATTCTCCTAGCTGAATATTTGAATAAGCAGACCCACTGAATAATTTCTCTATTCTTTCCATTCCTCAAACAAGTGAGTTCCCTTTTCATATATAGAAACTTGGAGGAGGGTGGAAACCTTTCAGTTTTGTTTCTAGTTAGACTTTAATAGGGGCTGATAGTCATATTTTCTTTACAATAAATCTGTTTCTTACCCATTTGTTTGATTATAATTATGATTGAGAAGAATCACCTAGAGATGATATTAATTTCTTCAAAAACCATATCCTAGGAGCCATTACTCTATGACCTACTTTCTTCAAACATTATTGTGTTTTAAGTTTTGAGCTCATTTGGGCAGCAATATCATAGAATAAATAACATCATTTTCTCTAACTCTAATTATTTTCAATAGTTTTCTATTTAGTATTTAACTAGAATGATTATAGGGGACTTTGTGTCTTATAAAATATGATGTCTAGAATTATTTTATATTGTGAAATGTTCAATTAGAAAACTGAGCATATATCATATAATGTGCTATAATTGTGGTAAAACACTTTACAATATCACAAAAAATCTCAGAATCATAGTGTATTTCATTAGTTGTGCTGCTGTGCAAGACAGACCATGAACCTATTTCCTCATCTCTATATGGAGAATTTTACCCTCCAAATAACATTGCTTCAACATCATCACCTAAATCATCTGGATTTTTCTGTTAATCACTATTTTTACCTATAATTTAAAACCAACACACAAATGACATAAGTCTAATGGATAATTTCAATTCAGTGTTTCTTCACTGATTTTAAGTCAAGATTACCTATACAACAAAGAAAGTATGGACTTGAATTTATCTACTTTTAGTGAATTTAAGTTCATTTCTCTTCTGAATTATATATTTTTGTGTTACTTGGATGCTTCAGTAGTGACTTCATATATACATATAAGTGTATCATATATATTTATTTTTAAGATTTATTTTTATTATTTTCATATTATGTATGTATATATCTCTGTGTGTATATAAGTGAAGGTGCCCATGGAGTATAGAGGCATTGGATCCTCTGGAGCTGAGTTAAATGTAATCATGAAATGCCCAATATAGGTGCTAGAAACTCAACTGAGGTCTTCTGTAATATCAGTACATACTCTGAAACACTGAGCAATCTCACTTGTGTCAATTATTATATATTTTCCTTATACATTTGCCATTGTGTAAGATTATTATTTTCTTTTTAGTTCAGAAGATTGAATAAGGACCTTGTGAATGCTTAGCAGACACTGTATTACTGAGCTCCAATCTCCTTTCCTTGTTTGTTCTTTGAAGTATTAGACATCAAAGATATTACACTTGATGTGTTAGTCACAGTTTACCTCACTGTAACAGAATATTGAAAAGATAACAACTTAAGAGTATGTAGCAGTTATTTTCCATTCACTTTCAGAGGTTTCAACATATAGATCTTGGATCTGGTTATTGTTAGCTAAAAGTGAAAGTGAATTTTGTGGTCCAGAATATAACAGACAACATTCAAATCATCTGAACAAGAAGGTAAGATGCTTCAGAAGAGAAATGAGTGGTCTACTATTTCCAGATGGTCCCTCATTATTATTACAACAGGAATGTCTCTCACTCACCTATAGTCATGTTTTTTTATACCTGGGAATATTTAGCATTTTATGTGTATAAACTTTTAACTATTTTATGTTCTTAATGAATTGTTCCCTTGGCAAATATAAAGCTATATTATATGTTTCTTTACATTATTTCTGTCATAAATTTTTATACTGTATATATGGACAGCAGCTCCCATTTGCTTTCAGATACCATTAACTTGGAAATAATTTATATAAATTAATATTGTGGTATCTAACAAAATAAGAATTGTAACAGAGTTTGTCAGAGGCTATTTCACACTTGAGAAGCTCGGTTGGGAAAATGTTGGTAAAAGGATAAAATGTTCATCACAATTATTTTAATATTATAATAACAATTAGTGGTGACTACTGCATTCTGAATTTTAAAAAAATGAAACGATGTGAAGAATTACACCAAGGAGATAACAATTGTGGTATTTTTTGTTTAAAAACTGTAGAATGTATTTCTAGATATCATACAGTATTCAACATATATGTATAATTTTATATTATCATTTTAATAAACACTCAAGTGAAATTTAAAATAAAAATCAAATACTACTAAATTACTTAATTTGTTAATAAAATTTTGATCCAAAACAATTTATATGACCCCAAAGTTTGTCAAGATATTTATCAAAGAGATTTTTGGTAGAATTAGAGCTTAAGATACATGCTATACTTTCTCTAAGGAACAATTTCTAACATTTAAATTAATTAACAGTGTCTGTCCTTGGAGGAAATGAAAATATCTACCCTTGCTCCTTTGGTATAAACATACTTGACTGAATACTTCTACTCTCTTACCTTCTTTATACCCTAAGGTACTAGGATTCTTTAGAGAATGAAAGAAAATAGAACATGTATTTTAATTAGGAGCTTTGACAATTCAAACCTAGACAATGATAATAGCCCTTATTTGTAATTTTCTTTTCTAAACCTTTGAGGAACACATAAGTTTAAGTTTCCTATGCATAGATCATGAAAAAAAGAATGTATTAGTGGCAACAGTACAAAAGTTGATGCTGCTCAATGAGAGCAGATAAAATAAGTGGAGAAGATAATATGGGTCCTTAGCTTAAATTTTACAGCAATGAGAATAGCAGAAATATGTATAACTTAACACTATGAAGGTGTAGTCTTTGTATGTTACAAGGACTATAGTTTTTATACCAGTCTCTATATGTCAAAAGAACTAGTTTCCATAAACACTGTCCATCCAATTATCATTATTTCCTTTTTTCATTTAAAAAAAAACTAGATTCTCTCTCCAAAAAAAAAAAAAAATTATTTTCTGGAAAACTTCAACCACTCCTCTCCCATTCTTCAATAAAAGGTAAGCTCTTTTAGAATTGTTTTATAAATTTTTATATTTGTTACCTACTTAATAAGTGTCTCTTATGAATAATGTAGAACATTTATTTTTCAGGTACTTTGGGGCTATTATTTCATATTGGTATAACTGTATTTACTGAATAATAATTCTCATTAATGCTGTAATGGTGAGATCACTTTAATATCTACAACATATCTACCATTGACATAATTCTTAATAATGTTGAACAGTCAGCTCAATTTTCTTTTCTCATATTGCAAGCCCTTTTATGGTCCAAGAAAATATCATATGAAGTTTGAGGAAGTTGCATTGGCACATTTATAGATTTAACACAAATACTTGAGAGATTTCATGTATTATTCCCTATTGTATATGATTAGAAAGTAGCCATCATCTATTGGATTAAAAATAGTCCTTCATTTCTTTATTTAAATTTAACCAATTAATTTTACATACTGTGATATGAATTATGATTCCACACCACTGACATGGTTTTCTGAGGAATTATGACAACTAATATATTTATCTTAAACCATCCTATATTCCCAGAGTTGCTATCACTTGCTTATTACATGCTGTTCTTTAATAATAAGTATCACATATTTAATTTAACTAGATAGAATACCTATTTCTGTATTGGTATTCGGGATGGTAATCTGGAACACCTCCTTTGTGTGGACAGTTTGAGACTGACACTTGTTATATTGGCAATATATGCAAAATGTTCAGCACCTACACCAGTCACCATTTGAATTCCCTGAAAGCACAAATGATGGGACAAAATTGTTACAATATTGCCTGCTACAGGTGCTGAACAAACACATGGTGGAAGTTAGGTGGTGCTCTTATAGCATCAAATAAATATGAATTGAGGGAGACAGAAAAGAAAGCTTCTAGGAAACTCTCTTGATTTATAGACCCTTCCTTCCCTTCATCCATTGCTTTTCATCACATTAACCTCTCAGTTCTCCTCTTCAACAAGCCAACTGTCATATAGGGAAACTATATATTGCATTTTTTCTACCAAAGTACTTCTTTCTTTTTTTCTTGGGTATATTTATTTATTTTATTTATTTATCCAATTAATTTTAAGTTTACGTTCCAATTATAGCCCCCCACCCTTCTTCTGTGTTCCACCCTCCCACTCCTTTCCCCCTTTTCCTGCATCCTCTTCTCAAAAAAAGAGTGGCCCCCTGTACCATCTCACCTCAGCACATTGAATCACATCAGTACTGAGCTCCTCCTCTTCCACTGAGGTCAGATATTACAGCACAGTTAAGAGGAAGTAACCAGAGAGCATGCATCATAGTTCATGCCAGAGACAGACCGCATTCCACTTTCTAGGGGACCCTCATGATGAAGCTGCCTATCAGTTACATATGTATATGGGACCTAGGTAGGTGCAGTTCATACATGCTCTTTGCTTGTTGGTTCAGTGTCTGTGAGCCCTTGTGGGCTTAAGATAATTGTTTCTGTTGGTCTTCTGGAGTTCTTGTACCCTCCATGACTTTCTATCCCCCCAATTCTTCCAGGAGACACCCCAATCTCCACCTAATGTTTGGCAGTAAGTATCACTCTGTTTGGATCTTCTGCTGCATGGAGTTTATCAGAGGACAGTTATGCTGTGTTCCCATCTGTAAACATAGTAGAGTATCACTCTAGAGGAGTGGGATGGAAGAGATAGGGGGTAGAAGTTGGGAAGGTGGGACTGGGAGAGGTGGAAAGAGGGCACTGTGATGGAGATGTAACCTGAAGTAATAAATAAACATAAAAAATAGTGATAAGGATGGGTCTCTCTCTTAGGGTAGGTCTCAGGTTGGGCCCATCACTGGTTGGACATTCCCTCAATTTCTGGTATATTGTTATCCCTGTACATGCTATAAATAGGGTACATTTTGATATTCAGGTTTTGTGGTTTCTTTATGATTAACAATGACCCAGTTTTCTCACAACTAAAATATCTCTTTCACGGTGAACTCTTACTCATATACATAGGTTTTCTCCAATTTTCTGACTTCTCTTCAGATCATAAAAATCTTTATCTTTAAATTTCAAATACTTATTCAGACATAAATTCTGTTTACTTTCATGTACTCTCACTCAAAAACATAAACATCACACAGTAACATATACACATTCAGTTTTATTATAATAGTGTGCATTCAATTATTTATTGTATTTATTTGCCCCACATGTTTTTATCTTCTTGGAAGAATTTTTCCAAAATTTGTTCTGTGAGTAAAAAGAAATCATAGGCATAGTCATCAACAGGAAATGCTATATTTTATTCAAAGTGGTAACCAAAAATTGGATTTGTAATTGTCATAATTCCACCTATAATGGCTGCCTCAATTCAAGGGCAATACTCTTCAATTATAAGCTTCCAGAACAGGCATTGTATGTTACAGTAGTTATACTAAAAAATTACTTGATATCCTTTTACATTGTTCTTTAATCCTACTATGTATGCATACTTAATATTCCTGCTTTACACTAAAGATAATTGTAGTGCAGAATACATAAATAATTTTATCAAAGTCACAAAATTGTTTTGCTAGTGTTTTCATGTGTCAAGTCACAGAAAACGATACTCAACATTCCCAGTATCAAATCCTAGCTTTAGGTTGTAACACAGGAAAATACATATCACAAAGAAGGAATTTCTAATCAACATTCACAAAAAATTATGACAGCATTCTTTACTGAGAAACATATTTGCACAGTAATTTTCAGATATTTCTAGAAAAGCTATCAATAACTGCATGCTAATTTTTATTATTGCATATAAATTGTATGAAAGATGAGATTTCACTGTGACAGTTATGTATAACATAGTTTCATTCTACTTGTAACTAATATTCTCTTTTGTTTTCCTCTCATTCATTTCACTCTTCACCAATTTACTTTCTTTCATGTCACAACTCACTAAAAAATATTGATTCTACATATAAAACAAAAATTTACCACATGTGTAAAACGAAAAAAAATATGCAAAGGCTCAGTAAGACTACTTCTAAAAAATTATAAATTATAATGTGTCAAGTAACAGAACACATATTTCAATTTAAACAATATACAGTTCCTATGATAGCAACACAAAATAAAGATGAATAGGAAACATAAAATAAAACATATGAACAGCTTCCGTTATTTTGGGTGAGCCATGTTAAAAGCAAACAAAGTAACCATTTTGTCTTTAGATATATAAAGAAGAATTTAAAATATTGAGTTGATAATAAAAAGGAGATTTCTGTTAATTTAACAAATGACTGCTGAATTAAACATTTTAAGAAAGCTGATCCTTGACTAAGAAACTCATATTACTCTGCATAAATCCACACAGAAAGTAATGATTCCATCCCAGGGACAAAGCTGATAGAATTTATACCTGATAATTTAGTGAGAATTCTTTTATTTCCTCCTTTTCCCCCCAGAAAACAAACAAGCTGCATGGAAGCAGAGAACCTTACAGCCATAACACAGTTCCTCCTTATTGGCCTTTCAGAAGATCTTGAAATGCAATCTGTTCTCTTTGGACTATTTATGTCCATGTTCCTGATTACCATTATTGGAAATGTTCTCATTATCTTAGTCACCAGCTGTGACTCCCACCTTCACACCCCTATGTACTTTTTCCTTTGCAACCTGTCATTTGTTGACATTTGCTTAACTTCCACTACCATCCCCAAAATGCTGGGGAACATTTACATGCACACCATGGAAATCTCCTACACAGAGTGCCTCACTCAAGTATACTTTTTTAATAATTTTCTTGGAATGGATAATTTTCTTCTGACCATTATGGCCTATGATCGCTTTGTGGCCATCTGTCACCCACTTAACTACACAGTAGTCATGAACCCACGAATTTGTGGCCTTCTGGTTCTTTTGTCTTGGATCATTATGTTCTGGGTCTCCCTGATTCATATGCTGTTGATGAAACAACTGAACTTCTCTATTAGCACTGAAATCCCACATTTCTTTTGTGAACTTACTGAGCTTCTCAGGGTGGCCCACTCTGATACCCATATAAATAACATTTTTCTGTATTTGGTTACTGCCCTATTGGGTATTTTTCCTGTCCTTGGGATAGCTTTCTCTTATTTTCATATCGTCTCTGCCTTATTGAAAATGTCCTCCATTGGAAACAAGTATAAAGCCTTTTCTACCTGTGGGTCTCACCTCTGTGTGGTCTCCTTGTTCTATGGGACAGGATTTGTGGTTCACCTCAGTTCTGCTGTAGCCCATTCATCCCAGAGAAACACAATTACCTCAATAATGTACACTGTTGTCACCCCTATGCTGAACCCCTTCATCTATAGCCTGAGAAACAAGGATGTAAAAGGAGCCTTTGGAAGACTCATCAGAAGAGTCAAATTTTTCTCTTTGATGCATTACTGATATGAAAGCAAAGGTAATTAATTGCCAATATCAGTATGCAGAAACATTACTTCCCTGGATCTTTGAAATTTCTACTATTCTCATTGTTTTGTCTTTGTACACATTTTAATTGGTCTATTCCCTTTAAAAAGTCAATTATATTTTAATTTTTTCTCCCTATATTTTGTGTAGAAATGTGAAGATTTGACAAAAATTTTAAAGACATTTCTGATGTTTTTCAGTTCATCTTCAGAACTTACACCAGGAGCTAATCTGGTTTTCCCAAACTATATTGCTTGAGGGCCAGTGAGATGGCTCAGCAGGTAAAGAGCTTGCAGCTCAAGTCTGGTAATATAAGCTCCATAACTGATATTTATGTAAAGGTAGAATAGGAGAAACAGCTTCACAAAGTTATCCTCTGACCCCACATGCACACCATGGCATGTATATGCTCATGCATGTATACATATACAACAAAAATTAATTTTAAAATATAAAATGAATTTCTTGAATATTAGTATTTTTCTTCCTAGTTTGATTATATTTGTATTTTCCTAGGAAACAATGTAAGGGAAATTCTTGCAGCCATATAGATATTACTTTACCAGGAATGTGTTTTCTGCTTTACATTTGAATCTACACCTCTGGCAACATTTCTTTGGGATGCTTTCTCTCTTTAATGTAAATTCTGAAATGGAAGTTACTAAATAAAAATGGACAGCTGGAACTTGACACTAAGTGCAAGTTCATACATCAAATATTTACCATCCCAACTTTTGTAATAAAACCTGAATTTTTAACATTAATGATAGAACTGTTATAAGATATTTCATCTATGTTATTTTTAGTTATATAATAACTGGGGACACTCTGAGAAGTTTTTTCATTGTTTTAAAACCTTGATTTTTTTTTCCTTTATGTTCATTCATTTTCTATTTTCTAGGTTTCTGCTCTCATTTCTTTTATCATTCTTTTTTTCTTTCCTGCCTCTTGTTTTATTAGCTGTTGTTAATCATTTATGTCTGTGAATGAATATTTCAGTTTATACATTAATTTTACCTACTCATCTACGATGAGCATTTCACTAAATTCTTATTTATCATAAAGTTTAAATTCATTTGTTTACATATTAACTCTATTAACTATGAACAGAGTAAATATATGAAGGTTGAGTCACAGCATAGATCAGCTACCAAAAGTGGTATTCATATTTACATATTCACCATACTTTATGTTTGTTTACACAATGATAAAAAATTTCCTAATAATTCACTTGACAAAAATCTGTTCTTATATCTTGAGCATGATCAATTATTTGTCAAATGTGTAAGAATAAGAGAATTGGCTCATGCATCAATTATATGTATAAACATTTGAGTAACTACCATTATTTTTATCATACCTGTCACTTTTTACTTTCTAAAGTGCAAAGGTTCAGCTCTCTTCAATTTCTTGCTAGACTTGTTATTTTCAAAATTACCAAAAGTATATTAACATGAGATATTTTAGGTTTGTAGCTCTTAAAAGCACTCAGCAACTTCCATGTTTTCTGGAATTAAAATAAAAGCAATTAGACAGAAGCTATACTTTTAGGTAAGTGATGTTGGAAAGACCCTGCAGCTCTCTCTCTTCTACCTGAAGGCCCAATAATTATCTCAACAGAATGCCTTCTTTTACTATCCAAAAAGACAGTTATTAAACAAAAAATCTCAGAGACTTTGAAGAACAGAAATGAAAGTAAGAAATGTGGTAGACTGGAGATTAGTTACAACTGTAGTGTAAAAGGTATTGGAGAGAATTGACACTGTAGATTCTTACAAGAAAAATTAGATTATTGATTAGATTTCAAGAGATAAGTGGGGACTGAGCAATAATTCGAGTGTTTCAGAAAACATATGGCATATGTATGTTTCAGAAACATTCATCATATGGCAATAGGATATATGGGTCTCTATTTTTATGAATAGGGTAAGGTTCTTTTGTACAGGGTCATGGCATGTAATAACACCATGTAAAGGACAGCAGTCCAGGTTGGCAAAAACAGCTATGGGAGGTAAGCAAAATCTATTGTGAATGCAATTTCCAGCTGTCCAATTTCTCCCATGTAAATGTTAGTCATTTAATCCAAAAACATGCAAATAAAGATATTCCTGACTGATGACAGCTCAGAAATTGCCAATGATTTTGTCATTGGGTGTTGGTTTCCAGATCTGTGGTATCTGATAACAACATTCTGATACTGACAGGTTTTGAATTCTTAAATACACTTGTGAAAATGTGGAATTGGAGACCTGTTTCATTTCCTTGTCCCTTATTTGTGGTCTTGCTTCCATAAGAAAATCTACCTCTCTAGTGAGCATATTATGTTGTAGGAGCATAAGAGGAAGTAAAGCTAGAAATAAAAGAAAGAAAAGGTCCAACTTTTATCCAAATAATAAACACAGCTTATAGATATGACATTGAATCTTAATATCATTCCTGCATTGAAGGAATCCTCTCTGCTCCACAACATATTACCATAGTACAGTGCTGGTAGGGCATATTGACAAAGTCCAGATTGAGACTATGGCTTTGAGAAACAACTACACTTACATTTATTGCTTTTGTTAACTCACAATATTATTTCTAGATGGATAAAATTGAGTTTTGGTGTTTTAAACCAAAAATATTGAGCACTCCTTTCAGTGGGTAAGAGTATAAAACACAAAAAGTGATCAAAGTTACTTGTCTCTGAAAAGCATCAATTTCAGAAATTAGGTAGGGGAGCTTTGTGAACAGGAGACAGGATTGATGATTGTATGCAAATATAATGTGGCAGGTAAATGTCAGAAATTGAGAATAGTGGAAAAGTGATACGCATAGGACCCATCCATCCCACTTTTCAGTGAGATGGTTGAAGCAAACATTGCAGACTGCATCAGAGATACATATCTGCATCAGAGGAACCAGAGTCAGCACAGACAGATGAGTGTAGATAAAATTAAACCATATGAACTTCTCCTGACACAGTTATGTGTTCTATATTAGGCCATCTTGTCAGTTGGGCAGAGGTGAAAACAAGCATCCTCTACTGACAAACTATGACCTTATGGTGCTATTTGAGCAATAAAAATAAAAGAGAACAAACTAATAGCACACAACTTTATTCTCTCTTTTTTCCTCAAAAGCATGTAGCAAAGAAGAGACATGAAGAAAATGTAAATTTACCACAGATCAATTACTTTCATTTCTGCTCCTACAAGACACCAGGAAATGAAAGGAAAGGAAACGTGTTTATTTGAACATGAAGCTTCCCACTTAAGGCAGTGATTGCTCCTAAAAATGCCAGATGCTACAACCTGATGAAATGACATCATGCATTTCTGAAATAGAGAGTTAAGACATTATAGAGAAGCCCAGTGTTAGAGTCCTATGCCTTTAATACTAGGACTTTGGAGGCAGATGCAGATAGAGTTCTATTATTTCGAAGCTAACCTGGTAAACGGAGCTACTTTCAGGGCAGTCAAGACTAAAAAAAGAAACAAAACAAAAAAAGAAAGAAAAGGAAGAAGGAACTCTAGAGAAAGAACATAAAGTTGGGTGGGGGTGCATAGTGGCCAGTATGGGAATAGTTGAGGGAGGGAAAAGAATATGCTCAAGATATATTGCATGAACATAAAAAAAAAATTTAAAAAACCTGTTTCTGCTATGGCCTAAAACAGATTCTGGTGTATGGTGTTAACCATTTCTTAATTCTTCCATGCTTTTTTCACATACATTATTTTGAAAAAAAGAAACTATATAATATAACACTTCCTTCCATTACTTCACATATAATAAATTTAGAGGTTTTAAATGGACGTCTTTCCTTCAATTTGAGGCTCAATTTATAGGGATTTCATTTATTTGATTGTATTTGACACAAGATCTATGTAGATTAGGCTAGCCTAGAATTCGCAGTTATCCACCTGCCTCTTAAATGTATTGTCCATCAAGCCTGGTCAATTTTTAATATATTATACCATGTCTGTTCATTGTTATTTTCCTTCACCTAGAAGCCCAGTTATTGTACTTAAGGCATTATTTTCAGGAAGGAAGACATGCCTGGTACTAGAAACCTAACCAGGTACCCAGGGCTAGTGAAATTATGGATCTTAAAGAAAGGTCTGCAACCACCATGTTACTAAGACAACATAATACCTAAATGTATTATAAATATTTAATCACAGTACCCACAGATAAGTGTATGTCTCACCTCTCATCAAAAACATGTCTAATTACAAGAGATGGATATCATTACAGACAATAACAGATGACTTTTTGGTGCCCAGTCCCAATTGATACATTTACAACACAACTGCAGCACCTAAAGCCCAAGGAATACTGTGGAAGAGAGAAGATAGTAAGAGCCAGAGTAACAAGGAGTTTGCTGTAAGACTTCATCTCCTGCATTACCATCCCAGATTTCAAGCTATACTACAGAGCAATAGTAATAAAAACAGAATGGTAGTCATATAGAAACAGACCACTGGATCAATGGAATAGAATTGAAGTCCCAGAAATGAACCCACACAGATATGATCACTTAATTTTTGACAAACAAACCAAAACCGTACAATGGAAAAAAAGACAGCATCTTCAACAAATGGTGCTGGTCTAACTGGACGTCGACATGTAAAAGAATGAAATTAGACCCATACTTATCACCTTGCACAAAACTTAAGTCCAAGTGGATCAAAGACCTTAACATAAAGCCCAACACACTAAATCTATTATAAGAGAAAGTGGGGAAAAGCCTCGAACTCATTGGCACAGGTGACAATTTCCTGAACAGAACACCAACAAGCACAGGCTCTAAGAACAACAATCAATAAATGGGACCTCATGAAACTGAAAAGCTTCTATAAGGTGAAGGACATTGTCATTAGAACAAAATGGCAACCTACAGATTGGGAAAACATCTTTACCAACCCCACTTCTGACAGAGAGCTAATATCCATAATTTATAAAGAACTCAAGAAATTAAACACCAAGAAACCAAATAATCCAACCAAAAAATGGGAAACAGAACTAAACTGAGAATTCACAAAGGAGGAATCTCTAATAGCAGTGAGACATTTTAAGAAATGCTCAACATCCTTATCATCAGAGAAATGCAACTCAAGAAAACGCTAAGATTCCATCTCACACCTGTCATAATGGCTAATATCAAAAACTGAATTGACAGCACATGTTGGTGAGGTTGTGAATAAAGGGTAACACTCCTCCATTAATGGTGGGAGTGCACACTTGTACAGCCACTATGGAAATCACTCTAGTGATATTTTAGAAAACTTAGAATAGCCCCTACCTCAAGACTAGCCACTTTTAGGTATCTACCCAAATGATTTCTCACCAAATCACAAGAACATACCCTTATCTATGTTCATATCAACCTTATTTGTAATAGCTAGAAACTGGAAATAACCCAGATGTCCCTCAACTGATGAATGGATAAAAAAATGTGGTATATTTACACAATGGAATACTACTCAACTATCAAAAAATAAGGAAATCATGCAATTTGCATCCAAGTGTGTGGAACTAGACAAGCTCATTCTGAGTGAGCTAACCCAGACTCAGAAAGATGCACATGGTATCTACTCACTTATAATTGGATTTTAGCCATATAGTACAACCAACACACCAAAAGGATCAGGAACATAGACTTTATTACCTATTAATGGGACAATTTGCGCTAGGGGTGCTACCATGTAGGCATGTAGTGCAAGAGGAAGTTCTTAGCCCTTACATGACTGTTGAACTGAGAGGGGCTGATGTAGGGACACTCCACATTGGAGGAGTAGGATGGGTAGGAGAGGGGGGAGCGGGTGGGAGTGTGGAACCAGGAGGGGTGGAAAGAGGACACTATGATGGACATGTAACTTGAAGTAATAAATAAACATAACAAAAAAGACTTCATCTCCTAGAAATGTCAGAGAAGATGAATCTATTAAGTCTCATCATTATAACCACCACAGCAAGATATGAGCAAAGATGACACCAATACATATATTAAAATTAAAGGGAGAAATCTCATGGAGCCTGAACCCTAGACAAAGAACTGCATGGGAGAAATCATCTTCCCTAAGAAAAATCACCCAAATTGGTTATACAATACCAGTCGCCAGTCCTCAAATCGTACATATACAAGTAATATTATATGGACTGATAAAGTTGTATTCATATATTTAGGCTATATTTATATATTTATTTTATTATGTAACTGTCAAAGTTGACATCCATTCCTTTTTCTTCCTTAAAATGTCTTACAAAATATAAAAATAGAATTTATTTCTCTTCATAACACTGAATTTTTACAATGATTTTTAATATGAGCTCTTCTAAATATGATTCCTAATAATTTTTGTTCATAAAATTTAACCCTTCTTTGGGATATACATTAAAACTTGGAAATAAAATAGAGTATTTGCATGGAAAAAGTATTTCTACTTCTCTTAGGCACTATGTACACAAAATGATAGAAACATTCCCACTTTTTGTACTCTTCATATCTAAAGGGAGATGAATTTTATTGAGTACTGAATTAAATGCAGCAATTTACTTATTGAGGGCATCTGAGAATTTAAATCTTTAGAGAACAGAAACATTAAAATACATTACACATATTCACACTGTCTCCCATTCTCATCTTTAATTCTCTGGCATATGCCATTATGAAAACCCAGTAAGGCTTCATAAGGACAATTTAAGATAAAGAAACAACAGTCAACATGAATAGAGAGAAATGTTTTCATTGTGATGAGGCTCAGGAATGAGCAAGGAAGGAAAATAAGTATTGATCCTTAACTCTAGGAAAAGGACTGATAAACTCCATATACATTGTATTTCTTTAGTCTATAGAAGTGAAATTGAGAAGCTTCAATTATGACATCAATTTCTTATAATTCTTTCTCTCTCTATCTCTGTCTCTCTCTGTCTGTCTGTCTGACTCTCTGAATCTATTTAAATAAATGTTTTACTTTCTTTATCTAATTATTTTCTAAGGTACACATTGAAGATGTATTAATTATGTAAAACAGTATATTCTATGCCATGTTTTTATTAATTTTTTGTTAAAGACCAAATATTTTATGGAATATTTTATTTATTGATAACATTAGTTCCATTTACAGTTATAATTCCAATGTAATATAATCCATGTATCCACTCTTAATTCACTAATTCCACTGTTCAACATTCATCCAATATGTTTTATTTTTCTTATACTATGAATTATTTAAATGTTTCAGAAAATACTGCACAGCTGTATTTGAATGGCCATGTCTTAGGATGTTCAGGAATGTAAGAAAAATACTGTAAACTTTCTGACTCTAACACTTTATGCTGAATGTACTTTGAACACAACTACTTTTGATTAGGTTCTCCCATTGGTTTGTTCATGTAATGATATTCTCAGGCCTGACTGCTAAACAGTAACAATCACAACATTTTCAAAATTAAATTATTTACATTATGTTTAGCTTATGACTTAACCGTTTAACTTACAGGTATGATAAATTACGTCATGAGAGATAAAAGAAAATTTGATTTTTGTCCATTTTTAGAAGTGGTTATTATTATTATTATTATTATTATTATTATTATTATTATTAGTGGATGTAGAAAATCCACAACAACTTTATTTTTTTCTCCTACAGCTTATATATCCCAGAAAAATTATTCAAGCAGTATAAAAATCCCAAAGTGGTTGCATTCTGTTTTCTTTAAGTGAACAATTACTATTAGTATACATAGAAAAAGAACATGTTCTTCAATATTCTCACATAATCAAAAGTATTATGTATTATAGGTGAAAAATAAATATGAGAAACAAAATATTCCCAAGAACATACACACATTTGTAACTTAGCAAATTGTTGTAGATTAACAAAGTGTAAACAGGTAAGGTAATTTTTTCAGCCAGTTTCTCTTTACTGGCAGGCAGCAATTTGGAAAGGATTAATATTTCATTATTTATCTTAAAAGTAATATTATAAAAATTAAAAGGAAGTTGTCAGCAAATCTAAACTTTTATATAAAAACAGTCATTTCTACTTTAAATTCTCAAGGTACACATATTCTCATTAACAAAAGTTATTAAATCATATCAGAAAGCTGAGGGTAAAAGTGGGTACAAGAAATTAATCACACCTTGACCACTAACCCACCCAACTTTAGCAAGGGAGTAGTTGCATTGTCTAGTACCAATTCAGACTGGTATTGCTCTTGATTTAGAAGTGGTATTATTTGTAGGTATTGTATTATTCTTTAATTTACACAGATATGAATACATTGATTTATTTTTTCTTTTCAATGATTTGCTTATGCTTAAGCATTTGAAACCCTCTAACATATCTACAGTAAACAGACATTTTACACACACACGTATAGAATGTAATTATAATGTGTGTATGTTATGTTTATTTCTTCAGAAACTTCAATGTACAATGAACAAAAAAAGAAAAATAATCATACAAAATTTATGCCATGCCAAATCTGTTGAGCAATAGGAACATTAGGGGAAACTAGAGGGGCCTCTTCCTTGTATATCATACAGCTTGAGAATCCTGCTATTTCTTATAACTTCATTCTCTCTGGGATAGTGTTGCATAAAAGAAAAAAGACTATCTCTTGATATCCTTTATCCAAGAGTAGGCCTGGTTTATTTTGAAAAGTTTTGATCTTTTTTTGTTCTAATCTAATAGCTGTCTAATCTAAGAGGCAGCAGTATAGTGTAAAAAACGTAGTTCTGAACAAAGTCCATTCAGACTCTTAATATATTGGACTGCACAGCAAATATGCCAAGGAAAAGGAATGAACAAATTTTTGTCTTTTTAAAAATGTGTATTTATTACTTCCAGTTACATCTCCATCACAGTCCACTCCCTCCACCCCTTCTGGTCCCATCTTCCCACCATCTCCCCCTTCTCCCACCTATCCTACTCCTTTGGTGTGGGGTTCCCTGCATATCAGACCCCTTCAGTTCAACAACCATATGAGGGCTAAGAGCTTCCTCTTGCACTGGGAGCCTAGATGGCAGCTGCACTAGGGCAAAGTGTCTCACTAACAAGTAACAAAGTTTATGTTTATGTTCCTTCCAGTCTGTTGGTTGTAGGATAGTTATCCTGTATTATATGGCTATAATCCAGTTATAAGTGAACACATGCCATGTGCATCTTTCTGGATCTGGGTTAGCTCACTCAGGATGAGCTTTTCTAGTTCCATCCATTTGGCAGCAAATTGTATGATTTCCTTGTTTCTGATGGTTGAGTAGCATTCCCTTGTGTTAATGTATAACAGTTGTGTGTGTGTTTGTGTGTGTGTGTGTGTGTGTGTGTGTGTGTGTGTGTTATCCATTCATTAGTTGAAGGACATCTGAGTTGTTTCCAGTTTCTACCTATTACAAATAAACCTTCTTTGAACATAGTTGAGGAGATGTCCTTGTGGTTTGGTGAGGAATAATTTGGAGCATACCAAGGAGTGGAATGACTGGGTCTTGAGGTAGAGCTATTCCAAGTATTCTAAGATCTTGCCAGATTGATTTCCATAGTGGTTGTACAAGTTTACACTCCCACCAGCAATGGAGGAGTGTTCCCTTTCTGCACAACTTCGACAGCATGTTCTGTCATTTGAGTTTTTGATCTTAGCCATTCTGACAGGTGTGAGATGGAATCTGATTCATCTTGAATTGCATTTCTTTGATGATTAAGGATGTTGAGCATTTCTTCAAGTGTCTCTCAGCCATTAAAGATACCTCTTTTGTGAATTCTTGGATTAGCTCTGTTCCCCACTTTTTGAGGAGATTATTTGGTTTCTTGGTGTTTAATTTCTTGACTTCTTCATAAATTTGGGATATTAGCCCCTATCAGATGTGGAGTTGGTACAGATCTTTTCGCAATCTGTCTGTTGCCATTTTGTTCTAATGACAGAGTCCTTTGCCTTACAGAAGTTTTTCAGTTCATAAGGACCCATTTATTGATTGTTGATCTTAGAGCCTACCAAAAGCAATATATAGATTCAATTCATTTCTATCAAAATGCCAAAAAAATTCTTTATAGACCTTGAAAGAACAATTCTCAACTTCATATAGAATAACAAAAACCCCAGAATAGCTAAATCAATCCTGTATTAATTCAAAGTAGACTTTTCAACCATCTTCACAGACTTAGTTGGTCCTTATTAATTCATTTCTTTTGAATGTGTTTTCATTCTACATATACTAATAATCATGAATATTTCATCTTCAAACATAATCAAATTTCAAACAAACTTTAAATTAGTTTTTCTTTTACTATTCTTGCCAAGAGCTTAGATTCTAACTCATTTCTATATCTTTGTTTAGGAGAATAACATATTGTAAATAATTATGATGATAGAGAAGAATACTGGTGGTAATATTAAATATGTAATAAGTATTGCTAAGTGTTCCTATAATGTGACAAATATTTTGAAATCTCAAAAAAGACACTAAGGATTTTAATAATTATAGCTTTATATTTTTCCACAACATCTTTGTTATGTCAATTCCTCTCTTTAGCCTGAAATAATGCTTACTATATCTTCCTTATATTTGGTTTGTTGGATGACAAAATAAAAAGAATACCAAAATTGACAAAGTAGAAATATACAGGAAAAGAGTACTAGATAATAAAGAAATTCAGAATGTTATAATGGTATGTTTTAAACCTAATAGTTCATGCAACTGGAAAATCTAATATAAATGAATGATTTTCTAGATTCAGCTAAACCATGAAAATTAAAGAAGACTTCATCAAGTTAAATATAAACATAGAAAAGGAATAAATTGACACAAAACTAAAAAGACTTACAGGTATGAAAAGCCAAGAATAGATGCATTTAAAGCAGAATTCTACCAGACATTCAAGTAAGATCTATTGCCAATACTTCTTAAACAAATCAAAAGAAATGGAAACAGAAGGAACACCCCAAAACTTCGAAGAAGCTAGTGTCACTTGAGTACGAAAACCAGTTAAAGATACAACAAAAAAGAAAACTACAGGCCAATATCCCTAACGAACATAGTAGGTGAAAGACATTTGTCTTTCTCATAAGCTAGTTTGGATTGTAACCAAAACTGTAATATAGAACTGCATTTATGCCATTTGAGTAAATGACATAAGTACTAATGAATTTTCTTTTTTTTTCCTTTATTTTTTATTTCTTCAAGTTACATCTCAATTGCAGTCCCCTCCCTATTCCCCCTCCAGTCCCACCCTCCCACCCTCAACCCCCCATCCTCTTCCTTTTTTTTTCTTTTAAGTTTAAGGTATATCTTAATTCCCCCTACAGTTTCTCCTTTCAGTCCAACAAATGGCTCTTTCTCTTATAATAATAAATATAATACAGTACAACAGAGGTAATTAGGCCACAGTTATGAGGGTTTTATGGCTTAACGTACATTCCCAATGACCAGTCCATATGTATTTGGTACCTGACTTTAACATTCCACTATCTAAACATCTCCATGAGTTTAAAGTTCTATATCTGACTCAACATTCATACTAATTGCAACACAATTTTAAAAGTATCTTCTTAGATGTATAACACTCTCTTGACTCCTAAACAACTCAAAATTTAATTATGCGACTTTATCTATCTGTTCTTCAATCACCTCAGAGACCTGAGAGGGATAAATATATCTGATTTTATGGGAAGTACAGGGTCTGCAGCTTCCCAAACTAAGAAATGACATACCAGTGGCTGCCTGGACAGTTCCCATTTTCTCTCCATACATTACAGCATCGCTCTTCAGTCGTTTGGCCCCGCTTCTCTGACAGACATTGATTGTAGAGCAGGGGTTATGAAGGACTTACCTACCCTGTCTTGGCAGAGCTAGGCTGTCGACTTACCTGCTTCCAGGTTTTGTCCCTTTTGGACAGAATTCTGTCTACAGTTGGAGCAAGGGGCTTTTCCTACCAAGAGATAGGCTTGCGACTAATTCAATCAGCTCCCACTGGAGATTCTTCGATGCTCATCTTCTACTTGGTGGAGAATAGGGGATGCTGTCAGGAGTTGATATGTCTTGATATAAAAAAAATCTAAAGTTACGAAAACATCTTTGAATGCCATATTCTGCAGATCTTTTGAGGTTTATGAAGAGGCCCTATCTATCTCTTATATTAGAGTAAGCAGATGTTGCTTGTCTCTTAGCAGGTTTATTTCTGATTAGCTTAGCAAGTAACTATAATAGGCTGTCATAGTACCTAACAGAATGACTGGCTTGCATAAACATTAGTAGTTTGCATTTCTTAATTAACCTAAACAGTTCATGACAGTTAGTAGTAAAAGGCCGAAACATCACATTTCATTTTTTTTTCTTTACCTCCTAACCCTTCCATCCCATTTCTCTGGGGTGGGGTGTCCTTAAATAACAGTCCATCATCTCAGTTGAGAGGTCGTATGAGGGCCAAGAGCCTCTTCATTCATTGGGGATCTATGAAGCAGTACCATCAGTGAAAAGTGTGTCGTTGCCTGGGAGAGAGAATTACTAAACAAACAAATCAATAAGCATACAATAGACAAAAAAGACTAAAAAATAAAAAAAAATAACTACTATATAAAAAAATTAATAAAAAATAAAAATTAAAAATAAGAAGTCTATGTCCAAGTTCCCTTTGGTGTGTTAGTTGTAGTATCGATACCTTCTACTATATAGCTAAAATCCTACTATAAGTGAATAGATGCCATATGTGTCCTTCTGAGTCTGGGTTAGTTCACTCAGGATGAGCTTTTCTAGTTCCATCCATTTGGCTGCATAATTTCATTGTTTCTGATAGCTGAATAATATTCCATTGTGTAGATGTACCACAGTTTTTTAACCCATTCTTCGGTTGAGGGACATCTGGGTTGTTTCCAGTTTCTAGCTATTACAAATAAGGCTGCTATAAACATAGATGAGGAAACTTCCTTATGATTCCATGAAGAGGCATTTGGCTGTATACCCAGAAGTGGTATGACTGGGTCCTGGGGCAGAGCTATTCCAAGTTTTCTAAGATATCGCCAGACTGAACTCCATAGTGGTTGCACAAGCCTGCACTCCCACCAGCAATGGAGTAGGGTACCCCTTTCTCCAAACCCTCTCCAGCATGTGCTGTCATTTGAGTTTTTGATCCTAGCCATTCTGACAGGAGTGAGATGGAATCTAACAGTCGTCTTGAGTTGCATTTCTCTGATGATTAAGGATGTTGAGCATTTCTTCAAGTGTCTCTCAGCCATTAGGGATTCCTCCTTTGTGAATTCTCTATTTAGCTCTGTCCCCCATTTTTTGATTGGATTATTTGGTTTCTTGGCATTTAATTTCTTGAGTTCTTTGTAGATTTTGGATATTAGCCCTCTGTCAGATGTGGGGTTGTTGAAGATTTTCTCCCAGTCTCTAGGCTGCCGTTTTGCTTGAATGACAGTATCCTTTGCCTTACAGAAGCTTTTCAGTTTCATGAGGTCCCATTTATTGATTGTTGATCTCAAGTCCTGAGCTGTTGGTGTTCTGTTCAGGAAGTTGTCACCTGTGCCAATTAGTTCGAGGGTTTCTCCCACTTTATCTTCTAGTAGATTTAGTGTGACCGGCCTTATGTTAAGGTCTTTGATCCACTTGGACTTAAGTTTTGTACAAGGTGATAAGTATGTGTCTAACTTCATTCTTTTACAAATGGACATCCAGTTGGACCAGCACCATTTGTTGAAGATGCTGTCCTTCTTCCATTGTGCCGTTTTTGCTTCTTTGTCAAAAATTAGGTGGCCATAAGTGTGTGGGTCTCTTTCTGGATCTTCAATTCGATTCCATTGATCTACTGGTCTGTTTCTATACCAATACCATGCTGTTTTTACAACTATTGCTCTGTAGTACAGCTTGAAATCTGGGATGGTAATACCTCCAGATGCTTTTTATTGTACAGGATTGATTTAGCTATTCTGGGCTGTTTGTTGTTCCATATGAAATTGAGACTAGCTCTTTCCAAGTATATAAAAAATTGTGTTGGTATTTTGATAGGAATTGCATTGAATCTATATATTGCTTTTGGTAGGATGGCCATTTTTATTATGTTGATCCTACTTATCCATGAGCATGGGAGATCTTTCCATCTTCTAAAGGCCTCTTCCATTTCTATCTTCAAGGGCTTGAAGTTCTTGTTGTACAGGTCCTTCACTTGCTTGGTTAGAGTTACCCCCAGGTATTTTATGTTGTTTGTGGCTATTGTGAAGGGGGTTGTTTCCCTTATTTCTTTCTCAGCCCTTTTGTTTGTTGTACAAAGAAGGGCTTCTGATTTTTTTGAATTAATTTTGTATCTAGCCACTTTGCTGAAGGTGTTTATCAGCTGCAAGAGTTCTCTGGTGGAATTTTTGGGGTTGCTTATGTATACTATCATATCATCTGCAAATAGGGATAATTTGATTTCTTCGTTTCCGATGTTTATCCCCTTGATGTCCTTTAGTTGTCTTATTGCTCTAGCAAGAACTTCAAGTACTATATTGAAGAGATAAGGTGGAAGTGGACATCCTTGTCTTGTCCCTGAGTTTAGAGGAAATGCTTCAAGTTTCTCACCATTTATTTTGATGTTGGCCACTGGCCTGCTGTATATTGCCTTTATTATTTCTAGGTATGCCCCTTGTATGCCCGTTCTCTCCAGAACTTTTAGCATGAAAGGGTGTTGAATTTTGTCAAATGCTTTTTCTGCATCTAGCACGATTATCATGTGGTTTTTTTCTTTCATCTTGTTTATATGGTGAATGACGTTGATAGATTTTCGTATGTTGAACCATCCCTGCATCCCTGGGATGAAGCCTACTTGATCATGGGGTATGATACTTTTGATGTGTTCTTGAATTTGGTTTGCTAGTATTTTATTAAGTATTTTTGCATCTATGTTCATGAGGGAGATTGGTCTGAAGTTCTCTTTCTTTGTTGGGTCTTTGTGTGGTTTAGGAATCAGGGTGATTGTGGCCTCGTAGAATGAGTTTGGCAATGTTCTTTCAGATTCTATTTTGTGAAAGAGTTTGAAAAGTATTGGTGTTAGCTCCTCTTTGAAGGTCCGGTAGAATTCAGTGCTAACGCCATCTGGCCCTGGGCTTTTTTTTGGTTGGGAGATTTTTAATGACTGTTTCTATTTCCTTAGGGGTTATAAGGCTGTTTAATCTGTTTATCTGATCTTGGTTTAGCTTCGATAGGTGGAATCTATCAAGAAAATTGTCCATTTCACTTAAGTTTTAAAATTTCATGGAGTATAGATTTTTAAAGTAGGATCCAAATATTCTCTGGATTTCCTCAATGTCTGTTGATACTTCACCCTTTTCATTTCTGATTTTGTTGATTTGTGTTTTCTCCCTCTGTCTTTTAGTTAATTTGGCTAAGGGTCTGTCTATTTTGTTGATTTTCTCGAAGAACCAACTCTTGGTTTCATTGATTCTTTGTATAGTTCTTTTTGTTTCTAAGTTGTTGTATTCAGCCCTAAGTTTGATGATCTCATGCGTTCTGTTCCTCTTGGGAGAGCATGCATCTTTTTTTTTCCAATTCACCCAGTTTAGCTGTTAATTCACTAATATGAGCTGTCACAATTTTCTTTTTGAAGGCACTTAATGCTATGAACTTTCCTCGTAGCACAGCTTTCATTGTGTCCCATAGGTTTGGGTATGTTGTGTCTTCATTTTCGTTGGATTTTAAGAAGTCTTTGATTTCCTTCTTTATTTCTTCCCTGACCCTGTGGTCCTCTAGTAAAGAGTTGTTCAGTTTCCATGTGAGTGTAGACTTTCTGTTGATTCTTTTGCTATTGAAGTCCAGCTTTATTCCATGGTGGTCTGATAAGATACAAGGGGTTATTTCAATTTTCTTTTATCTGTTGAGGCTATCTTTGTGTCCAACTATATGGTCGATTTTGGAGAAGGTTCCGTGAGGTGCTGAGAAGAAGGTGTATTCTTTTGTGTTTGGGTGAAATGTTCTGTAGATATCTGTTAGGTCCATTTGGTTCATGATCTCTGTTAGACTCATTATTTCTCTGTTTGGCTTCTGTCTTGATGATCTGTCCATAGTTGTGAGTGGGGTGTTGAAGTCTCCCACTGTTAAAGTGTTGGGATCGATGTGCGATTTAAGTTTTAGAAGCGTTTCTTTTATAAATGTAGGTGCCTTTGTATTTGGGGCCTAGATGTTCAATATTGAGATGACCTCTTCGTGGATATTTCCTTTAATGAGTACGTAATGCCCTTCTCTGTCTTTTTTTATTAACTTCAATTGGAAGTCTATTTTGTTTGATATTAGGGTGGCTACTCCACCTTGTTTCCTGGGTCCATTTGCTTGGAAGACCTTTTCCCAGCACTTTACTCTGAAGTAGTGTTTATCTTCAATAGTGAGATGTGTTTCTTGTATACAGCAAAAAGATGGGTCTTGTTTACGGATCCAGTCTGTAAGTCTGTGTCTTTTTATTGGCGAGTTGAGTCCATTCATGTTGATGGATATTAGTGACCAGGGGTTGTTATTTCCCATTATTTTGGTATAGCTGGCTGTCTTGTGTTTCTCTTTTGTTTAGTTGCTGTGGAGGTTTCTATTTCCTCTGTTTTCTTGGGTGTAGTTATCTTCTCTGTGTTGGAATTTTCCTTCTAGGATCTTCTGTAGGGCTGGGTTTGTGAGGAGATATTGTTTGAATTTGATTTTGTCATGGAATATCTTGTTTCCTCCTTCTATGTTGATAGAGAGTTTTGCTGGGTATAGTAGTGTGGCTGGGCACCTCTGTTCTCTCAGGGCTTGTAGGACATCCGTCCAGGCCCTTCTAGCTCTTAAAGTTTCTGAGGAGAAGTCAGGTGTGATTCTGATGGGTCTGCCATTGTATGTGACTTGGCCTTTTTCTCTTACAGCTTTTAATATCCTTTCTTTGTTCTCTACATTTGGAGTTTCAATTATTATGTGGCGAGAGGAGTTTCTTTTCTGGTCTAATCTGTTTGGTGTTCTGTAAACCTCTTGGATTTTTACTGGCATCTCTTTCTGTAGGTTTGAGAAGTTTTCTTCTATGATTTTGTTGAAGATATTTCCTGGATCATGGAGTCGGGAGTCTTCTCTTTCCTCTATGCCTATAATTCTTAGGTTCCATCTTTTCATTGAGTCCTTGATTTCTTGGATGTTGTGGGTGAGAGATTTTTTAGCCTTCTCATTTTCTTTGGATGTTGTACTGATTTCTTCCATCGAATCTTCCATGCCTGAGATCCTGTCTTCCATCTCATGCATCCTATTTTTCATACTCACATCCGTAGTTCCTGTTCTCTTCTCTTGATTCTTCATTTCCTCTTTTAACTCTGACTGTGTTTTTCTTTATTGTTTCCATTTCTATTTTCATGTCTTGAATGGTAGTGTTCATTTTGTACATTTCCTTCTCCAGTTTGCTTGTTTTTGTCTGGAGATCTTTCATTGCTTTATCCTTTTCCTGTTCAAGATGGGTCACCTTGGCTTGGAGCTCTTTAATGATGTTATCTGTTGTTTTGACTTGTAAGATTGTGGCTTTTTTGAATTCCTTCATAGTTTTAAGTTCTTCTTGAAGGGACTTTATCACTTTCCATAATGTAGAATTGTCATCGTTTTCATGTGTTTCAGTTGTGGTGAGGTGGTTCGGGCCGGACGGAATAGCGTTGCTTTCTTTTGTTGGAGACATTTTGCTGTGTTTTTTTTTTTTTTCTGTCTCTGGCCTCTGGCCAGGAGGAATTTTTTTTTTTTTTTTTTTTTTTTTTGCTGTCTTCGGGACTTGGGTCCAAAGGGGGCACTGTGGTGTAGGAGTTGCCTTACTCCACCCCTATAAGGAGAGTCATTCAGTCCCGCCTCCCAGGTGGGGACCTAATTAATTCAGGTGGCGGAGCTGTGCACAAGTAAGCTCTGATTCTCCACTGGAAGGGCCCTTACTAGTACAAAAGTTCGATATAGAACAGTTTCAAATATCTCACAGTTTGCCTGGGGTTGGTTCCTGTAGGGGGTAAATCTGCAGTTCAGCTCCAATAACCTTGCCGCTCCCGAGGCTTGGAAGCTGGCCTGTGACGCCACAGACTGGGATCTGAATGCGCTTTGCAGTGGAGCTACTTCACTTCCAAGGGTCGCAACCTTTCCCAGATAATTGGATCCTCTGTGTGAGACCTGGGAGTGCCCAGCAGGGTGGGGATTATCTCTGCGTGGTTTCTGAATCTGCTGGCTGGGTATTAGGTTGGAACTTACTGGGTATTTCTCCTTTTGCGGGGATGGATTATCCTGATTCCCTGGTCCAGAGGCTTCCTAGCGTGTCCGAGAGTTGGAAGGGGCATCCTGCCCAGGCATCTTCCGTGGTCCCTGTGTAGCTGGGTGAGATTTAGAAGGGGTTGTGCCCTTTGTACAGCATCCTGCAACACTTGCCGCCTTGTGACTGTTGACCCCCGAAATCAAAATACGTCCCCGCCGACCGCCGCCATCTTGGATCCCCCGACCTTTTTTCTCAGTAAGAAGAGTTAAATCAGAGAAAGGAGATATTCTGTAAATTGGACCAGTCTGTTGACTCATGGAAAAGTATCATTTCTTGAACAGTAGCAAAGGATACTGACACTTCTATTGTAACCAATTGGAAATTTTCTTCTTATAGGATATGGAATTTGTTAGTGATTATCATCGAATAACTGTTAATATAATTTTTAAAGTATTATGAGTGTATATATTACTAAAAAATTGCTATACTGATAATTACTGATTTTTACAGCATAAAAAATATCTAACGGAAAACTGAGCATGCATTATTCACTGAAAGTCTAAGGAATTTTCTCCATTCAAATAATACCTGTAAATATTAGCTTGTATAATCTGGAGATAGGCACTTGAATTTTGAAATGTTTTTCCTAATATTGCCTGAAATACTGAGAAATATGCCTTTCTTTAGTAATTCTTTGGGTAAGTTAATGTACATACTATGCAGAGACTTCATATTCATGCCATATTCATGAGTAAGTTATTGCATTTTATAGAAAATATTTTCTAACTTATATTTATTGAGATTTAAGTGTTGTGGGTTACATTTTAAAAGAAAAAGTCCAACCCCTACAGGTATGTAAAGCATAAGATGGAGACAGATAGAAAAATATATTAACTACATGTGGTTTTTTTCAGGGGACTGTTTTGTATAAAAAACTTGTTGAGATACCAAGAAATTACATCTCATAGTTGACAGTTAGAAACATTGTTATATACTAGTCTTGAATCACAAATTTTAGTTTTATGTTCTAATGTGCAAATTGTTAATGGATCTCTTGATATGCAGCATTTATGAGACATTTTCAAATGCCAAGAAATAGTCTATAGGCATACCTCTTGAAATTTATGTAGGAAATTGAGAGCAAAATTTCACATCCATAGCTTTAATTAAACTGGCTTTATTTTCACCCCATTTCAAAAACATAGAAATTTCCAAATTCTATTGTGATTCTTTCCATATACTACTTTTGTCTACATTGGTACTTTGATGATATACATCATTATGTACTTTGGTCTTGATACCTTGGCTTTTTTTCCATTTCAGTGATCATTTTTCTTTTTTCTTTTTCAGGTGAGATTGTCTTTCTTTTTTCTTTCTTTCTTTTACATCTAACCACAGCTTCCATTCCCTCCTCTCCTTCAAGTCCCTTTCCCTACCTACCAACCCTCCCCAATCCACTCCATTTCTGTTTCTCTTCAGAAAATGGCAGGCCTCCCATCAACCAGCCCTGGTATATTAAGTTGTAGTAAGACTAAGTACATCATCTCCTATTAAGGGTATACTATGCAACCCAGTAGGATAAAATTGTCCCAAAGAAAAACAACAGAATGAAAAACAGCCCATGCTCCTACTGTTAGGATTCCTACATGAAGACCAAGTTAAACAACTGTAACAAATGTGGAATGTCTAGGTAAATCCCATGGAGGCTCCCTGGTTGGTAGTTGAGTCACTGGGGGCTATTATGGATCTAGGTTAGTTGATGTTGTAGGTTTTCTTGTAGTTTCTTTGACTCAACTGGTCCTAGAATCCTTCTTCTCCCTCTTCCACAAGATTCATCAAGCTCTGTCAATGTGAATCTCTGCCTCTGTTTTCATCAGGTGGTGAAAGAACCCTCTCTGATGACAGTTATGCCAGGCCCCTGTCTGTAAATACAGCAGAATATGTTGTAGGATATTTGATCACTTTGTGAACCACAAGTTTGCAAACTAGAATAAAATCTGTTTCTAATTATGGGGTGGTTCAGCCTTTGATCCTAGAGCTTTCTGTTTACTGTAAACTAGTACTTGTGGTGTGGATCTGCCCTAGAATATACCTTTAATCCAAGAGCTTCCTGTACACAGGATTAAATAGACTTAACCCTAATCAGAGCAAGAAACCAGTTGAAAGAGATTAAACAGAAAGTAGGGATAGTGAGCTAAAGAGTATTTAAGACATCATGTAGAAGTTTTTTTTTTTTTTTTTTACTTTAAGCTTTTGACTTTTACTTTGAGAGCTTTTGGCTGGAGTGAGAAGGTCAACTGAGTGCTTGTTCTGCCTCTCTGAGCTAGCAGGTTTTCAGTCCAACATCTACCTTCTGAGTCTTCATTGATAATATCAAATGATTGGGATATTTTAATTCTTTAAAACATTTTGGCAACCCAACATGTTGCACTACCTTACAGAGAGATATCACCGCATCTGGGGACAAACTGAGAAGCCATCAGATTTGGGAAGTCATCTGAGAAGTCTTCAAGGAGAAAGTTGAGGATCAAAAGCATATTGGAAGGCTTTAGGACCCTGTATAGTGCTACTCTAGATGGCTTGAAAATAGAAACATAAAATGAAAAGTTAAATAGATTAGCTGAAATTGTTCCAATAACAATTATGATTATTATCATTTTGGTATTTTATAATTGACATTAGAAGGCATAATGGCTTTCTGTTCCTGCTCAAAGAAAAAGGCTTTAGAGATACAGGAAAAAGAAAAATATGAAAAGTGCAAGATGGATCGAGGGTATATGGCCAGGAGGACAAACAGGAAAATTAAAACCATATGTAGCTAATATAGCCATGAAATTATGGGGATGTGATTTGTTGCAGCAATGGAAAACAGATTAACATTACTCCAATCTCAGAAGAAAACTTTAAAATTAATTATGCTTCTGAGAAAAATATTAAATGGTATTATCAAGAACAGTCAATGACTGTCCATATTGTCCATAAACAGCAGATGACAAGTGTTGGTCTTTCAAAGGTATCAACTTCCCTACCTTTAAAATGACTAACTGACAAACCTGTATGGATGGATCAATGGCCTATGACAAATGAAAAATTAAGGGTACGAAAACAGCTGATACAGGAGCAGCTAAATGCTCAGCACATTGAGAAATCTATCAATCCATGGAATTAGACTATTTGTTATAAAAAAGAAATCAGAAAAATAGAGGATGCTAACAGATCTAAAAGCCATAAATAAAATGATTCAGTCAATGGGCTCTTTAGAGTCTGAAATGCCATTGCCTTCTTTATTACTTAAGTCATGGCCTTTGATAATAATTGAATTAAAAGGCAGTTTTTCATGATCCCTTTTCATGATCATGATAGGGACAGGTTTGATTTCTTAGTACCTACTTATACTAATAGTTGTCCAATAAAGAGGTATCAATGGAGAGTCTTGCCACAAGGATGTTAACAGTCCTACCTTGTGCCAATATTTTGTACAAAAGGCATTAGAAATAATTAATAAACAGTTTCCTTAATCTAAAATTTACCATTATATGGATGATATCTTACTGGCTAATTCAGGTACAAATAACTTAGAAAAATGTTTGATGAAGTAAAGAGAATTTTGCCTTGCTGGGGACTACAAATTGCTCCTGAAAAGTGCAAAGAGGGTATTCTATCACTTATCTCAGATACAAGATAGGTTTACATAAAATGCTACCACAGAAAGTACATATCAGGGGAGACATTAAAAACACTTAATGATTTTCAAAAATTGCTATGAGATATAAATTGGTTATGGCCTAAAATTGCATAAACTAGTCAAGAGCTAAGTAATTTATTTTAAACCTTAAAAGCTGAAAAACACTTAAATAGTCCAAGAAAATTATCAGCTGAGGCTGAGAGAGAATTGACTCTGGTATAAAAGAAATTACAGGATACACATATGGATCACATGGATACAAAGCTAGATTGTATTTTGGTGATTTTGCCTTCTACTCATTCTCCAACAAGAATTCTTATGCAAAAAGAAGATAATATCTTAGAATGGATATTTTTAGCACACAAACAGTAAAAATTAAAGACCTATGTAGAAAATATTTCTCAATTGATAGTGAAAGAAAAAAATGAGATTTTATCAATTAGCAGGAATAAACCCAGCATAAATTAGGGTACCCTTTACTAATGCTGAAATTGCCTCATTATAAGCAGAAAATGAACATTGGCAGGTAGCTTGGAGTAATTTTTTGGAAGAGATTAACAACAAATATCCCAAAGGCAAGAGACTTCAATTCATAAAAGGAACTAATTAAATTCTCTCTCATATAGTAAAAGGGAGACCAATTTCTGGAGCACCTACATTCTAAACTGAAGCATATAAATCAGGAAAGACATATTATAGGTCAGGAAAAATGAATAAAATGGTTCGGAGCCCTTATGATTCAGTTCAAAAATCGAGATGTATGCCATTCTTATGCTATTATGTGATTTTCATGAATCTCTTAATATAGTTACTGAATTGTAATACACATAAAATTTTGTCTTCCATATTGAAACTGCTGAACATATTCTGGATATCTCAGGATTACCTTTTCTATTTATTCAACTACAATAAGTAATTATAAATAGAAATCATCCAGTGTATTTAAAACATATCAGATCTCACACAGGACTACCAGGCCACCTAGTATAAGATAACAATGAAGTTGATCAGTTATTAGTAGAAAATGTGGTAGAAGTCTCAGAAATTAATAAGAATCATCATGTTAACAACAAAGGTTTGAAGAAAAAATTTCTATCAGTAGACAACAAGCCAAGGGAATTATAACACAATGTCCTATTTGTTCTTTGTATAACCAAATTCTATTACCTGCATTAAGTAACACAAAATGTATTCAAAGAAATAAAAATTAACAAATGAATGTGTTTCATTTTGCAGAGTTTGAGAAATTAAAATAGGTGCACCATACCATAGATATATATTCTGGATTTCACTGGGCAACACCTTTATGTTCTGAAAAGGCTGATTCTGTAATTATACATCTATTAGAAGTTATAAATACTATGGGGACACCTGTACAAATGTAGGTGATTAATACTCTAGCATATGTATCTAGAAATATGAACATTTTTGCATATTACAACATAATGCATATTATAAGAATACCACACAATCCTATAAGACATGCAGTTATAGAAAGATATAATTGAACTTTAAAAGATGGGCTTAAGAAACAGAAAGTGGTAATAATGACCCCCAGAGGCATATTACACATTGCTTTATTAATTTTAATTTTTTTAAATATGAATGAGAAAGGAACAACAGCTACACAGACATTGGACCATAGAAAAAAACTACTGAATTAAATCAGCCTGTATATTATAAAGATATATTGGCTACAGAAAGGAAACGATAATATGTGCTACATTGAGAAAGAGGCTTTGTCTTTGTTTCCACAGAAGAAATGCTGTGGATCCCATCAAAGTTAACAAAGATTAGATTTGGAAGCAGAGATTTCCTGAATGACGAACAGAAATAGTTTATCAAACAGCTTGGCCATTCAGTTCAAACTAAACTATAAAGACTAAAGCTTTCTTCTTAAATAAAAAGGATATTTTTGTTGTTTTGTACTTAAAATGCAGTTAAGAGATTTAAATGTTTTAAGTAAATTTAAAGGGTTACTACAGTTCAAATGTGTTTTCTAAAACTCTAAGATCTGGAGTAATTTGGAGCTAAAAGAAAATAGTTGAACATGGCAGTGGTAGCCTATGCCTTTAATCCCAGAATAGACAGGCAAAACTCTATAAATATTTTTTTCTTAATTCAATTGTTACAATGAGCAGGGTGGTGATGGTTCACATCTTTAATCCCAGCACTTGGGAGGCATATATATTTAATCCTAACAGTCTGGAGGCAGAAGTATGCAGATCTCTGAGTTCAAGGCCATCCAGATGCAGAAAAAATTCCAAGCAGAGAAAAGCATAACATAGGTCTAATTGTCATGGTTCACACCTTTAATACAAGCAATTGGGATGTACATGCTTTTGATTCCAAAACATGGGAAGCAGAGGCAGGCACATGGGATTTACAGTGATTTAAATTTAAAAGTCACTTGCAAAAGGCAGGCTAAAGTTTGAAGTGAGGGTCCTTTGTGAGCTAAAAATAAATACATTGAAAGGTATTTTGAATTTTCAAAAGAATTATTTTTAATCTCAATTGAAAGATAATATTTTTCCTACTCCCAAAATCCAGTTTGCCCTAGGAAAGTTATAACCTTACAAAAAAGGAACCCCTCTGAGTTAGGGTTAAGGCAGGGTTTTGTTTTTATCTTTCTAGGAGAATGAAGGCATACAACTAAGGAATCCAGAGACCATTCACAAATGAAACATGTGAAAAAAAAAGGGCAGATCATCATGAGAACAAGTCACAAGAAAAGGAGTAATTGGCCAAGTGGTATCATGCACATACATCTTGTCATTAATACCCTCTACAGACATAAGTGACAAATTATCTTTATGTGGTCCCAATTCAATTAAAAATCAAAGTTGACTTTGGGGTTGGAGTGGGGCTGTCTCCTTCTTTAAACTAATGGATAATTTTTAATGGTAAATCTAAAATTTATGTCTCATATTAGAAGAGATACCTGATATGGGATAGTGGAAAACAAAAAGAATAAGGGACTATTCTATTGCCACGCATCTCATAATCTTTTAGTTTCTATTTGATTCTCTAACTTCTTTAAAGTATAAATATTATCTCAAAATGTATAAAGTTATTATGTATACATAAACATCCTGTTGGGATACTAGTAGTCATACAGAGTATTAACTAATTCTAGAAATGAACTTCATCTAGCTTCTTGTAAAATTTTTCAGGTTTGAGTCTGAAGGAAGTAACTAAGAACAGAGGTTGTATACCTCAGGTGTACTCAACTTTTCTGAGATCTTCTGTATATGCATTTGAAATGTAGCTCCAAATTACTCCAGATCTTAGAGTTTTAGAAAACACATTTGAACTGTAGTAACCCTTTAAATTTACTTAAAACATTTAAGTCCCTTAACTGCATTTTAGTGTATATGGTGTTGATTTTCTATCATTCCTAACGATAACCTTTTAGGTTTCCAAAAAGATGATGGGGCCCTACAACAAGGAATCCACCTGGATTGTGTAACACTAACCACTTGAGAAAACTTCTCCATGCTTCCTCTGCTGCCAAGTTCTTCACAAACAGTGAACACCTTTGAGTTAACTGTTATATTCTACCTAGGGAAGATTGTCACTAAGCTGACAAACACCACTCAAGGATGAGCTTTGGACTACAGACTACTCAGGACATTCAAATGGTTGAGTCCATATGATGCTAACATGAACATTTTACGGAACTTTGAAATAAAAAATTCTTAATTCTAAGACTAGCCAAATAAAACCAGGCCAGACATTAGTGTTAAAATTATTCCTTTTTATTTAAAAATCTGGGGGGTGCTTACTGAAAAAAAATGTGGATGCTTCTTCTACATTTTCTGTTTATTCAGATAATGTGTATCATTCTTAGGTTTCTGATAGGAAAAAAGGGTAGATTGTTGACACAAAATTGAAGTTATATTTTGGCTACAGCGTACTATGTATCAAATCTTTTTAAGGTATTGTACCTATGTAGTTCTTAAAACTGCATTGTGAAATATTAGTCCTTTTGAAAGCTATCACAAACTGTTTTGGATAATTAGGAAATGCCAACTAATAGTCAAACTTGTGGTTTTGTTGGGTACTAGTTTAGTCAATCACAGATGTTTTATAAGTTAATCAGATAAGAAATATCTAGAGGGGATCCAAGATGGTGGCAGCCCGTGCGGACGCATTTTGATCTTGGGGGAAACAGCCATAAAGCCACAGAGTTATAAAATGCTGTGCAAAAAAACTGAGTGACTGGACCCACCTGGGTTTCACACAGCTACCCAGGGACCATTAAAAGTCCCTGGGCAGGACTCGCACTCCCTCTCTTGGACACGCTCAGAAGACACTGAATCCAGGAATCAGGAACCCCCACCAAGATCCACTCTAATACCCAGCAGACAGATTCAGACCCTACACTGGGCTCCCAGATCCCACACAGGCATTCCAGCTATTTAGCAAAAGATTTCGGACCTGTGGGAGTGCCACACACTCTTAGCAGCACGCGGCTCGGCAGGGCGCCCAGCAGCTGAGGGTTCCACAACGCATCAGCCCAGCAGTCAGCGGGTCCACAGCTGCATTTTGGAAAGCCCAGACATATCTGTGTGCCCCCTGCTGGAAAGGCCCCTCTATTGGATTTACAGTCATTGGGAAAAAAACGCTGCAGCTAGATTGAGCTGTGAGATACCCTTCCAGCTGCAGGCTATGCTCCACTGTGGTGTACAGGAACTTGGATGACAGTGGCCCCATTTGCCAGTATCCAAAGCCAGTTCCATACACACATAGGCAGAGCTGTGAGAGTGGCAAAAAAGGCTACAGGGGTGGAAGGTGGATTACCCACCACAGGGTCCAACCCTGGACAAATTGTGAGGTCTTTAGTATTATCAGATTTTTTGCTAGTACAGGCCCTTCCGGTGGGAAACCAGAGCTTTAGTATATATAGCTCCATCCCCTGAATCAGTGAGGTTTCGAACTGGGAGGCACTGCTGAGTGACTCACCTTACAGGGGTGGAGTCAGGTCCTCTCAAGACTCCAACAGGCCTTGGGACCAATAAAGTCCACAGAGTCTGTGCCTGGACACACAGGACCATACCACCAGAGCCACTGCAGGCTGAACACTCAATGTGCAACATAGAGACCTCAGTCTTGGGAGCAGTGAAACAATCCCGGGCCATTCCTCATTGCCTGGGAATAAGCTGCACCAGCTCACAGTGCACTTGGCTATTAAATGCACATTAACCCAGAGATCCCCCTGTAAGCAGCCGGGGAGGACCACAAACACAGTCCAACACGTAAGCTGCAGGGGAGCTACAACCCCACCCAACAGCCTGAGGCCTGACAACCTGCACTGTCATCTATAGGAAGACCAGTTGGATTCCAGGAATCTACAGTAACACATCACCATCACAACCCCTCACCTGAGTCTCCAATTGGGACGAAACAGGAAGGGGTGAGCTCTTGGAGACACACACACTGATAACCTCCACACAAGGCCCCATCCAGCCAATGGAAAGTGACAGATCACCAAGCAATTCGAGTGCTACACCAAAGCGCCCCCTTTAGATCCAAGCCCAGAAGACAACAGGATCAGATAGCTAAGAACATCCAAATGGCTAAAGGTCCGAGAAAACACAGAAACAACAGAAGTCAGTCAGGGAGACATGACCCCAACAAAACACAACTATGCTAGTACATCAAGTCTTGACCACCTCACCACAGCTGAAACACATGAAAACAATGACAATTCTACATTATGGAAAGTGATAGAGTCCTTTCAAGAAAAATTTAAATCTATGAAGGAATTCAAAGAAGCCACAATTTCACAAGTGAAAGAAATGCATAATACAATTAGAGAGCTCCAAGCCAAGTGGCACAACTTGAACAGGAAAAAAGACAGGGCAATGAAAGATTTCCAGGATAATAAAAGCAAATTGAAGCAGGAAATGTACAAAATGAATAAAAACATACAAGACATGAAAATGGAAACAATAAAGAAAACAGTCAAAGTTAAGAGTGGAAATGGAGAATCAAGGGAAGAGAACAGGAACTACAGATATGAGTATCAAAAATAAGATACAAGAGACGGAAGACAGAATCTCAGACATGGAAGATTCGATGTGAGAAATCAATGCAACATCCAAAGAAAATGAGAGAGTGAAAAAATCTCTCACCCACAACATCCAAGAAATGAAGGACTCAATGAAAAGAGGGAACCTAAGAATTATAGGTATAGAGGAAAGAGAAGACTCCAGACTCCAAGGTCCAGGAAATATCTTCAACAAAATCATAGAAGAAAATTTCCAAACCCAAAGAAAGAGATACCAATAAAAATCCAAGAGGCTTACAGAACACCAAACAGATTAGATCAGAAAAGAAACTTCTCTCGCCACATAATAATTGAAACTCCAAATGTACAGAACAAAGAATATTGAAAGCTATAAGAGGAAAAAGGTCAAGTCACATATAATGGCAGACCCATCAGAATTACACCTGAATTCTTCTCAGAAACTTTCAAAGCTAGAAGGGACTGGAGAGGTGTCCTACAAGCCCTGAGAGAACATAGGTGCCCAGACAGACTACTATACCCAGCAAAACTCCCTATCAACATAGATGGAGAAAACAAGATATTCCATGACAAAATCAAATTTAAACAATATCTACCCACAAATCCAGCCCTACAGAACATCCTAGAAGGAAATTTTCAACCCAGAGAAGATAACTACACCCAAGAAAACAGAGGAAATAGAAAACTCCACAGCAATTAAACCAAAAAAAGCACAGGTCGACCACCTATACCAAAATAATAGTAAATAACAACCCCTGGTCACTAATATCCATCAACATCAATGGACTCAACTTGCCAATAAAAAGACATGGGCTTACATATTGGATCCGTAAACAAGACCCATCATTTTGCTGCATACAAGAAACACATATCACTATCAATGATAGACACTATCTCAGAGTAAAGGGCTGGGAAAAGGTTTTCCAAGCAAATGGACCCAGGAACAAGCTGGAGTAGCCATCCTAATATCAAACAAAATAGATTTCCAACTAAAGTTAATAAAAAAAAGATAGAGAAGGGCATTACATACTCATTAAAGGAAATATTGATCAACAGGAAATCTCACTATTGAACATCTATGCCTCAAAAACAAAGGCATCTACATTTGTAAAAGAAATGCTTTTAAAATTTAAATCACACATCGATCCACACACATTAGTAGTGGGAGAATTCAACACCCCACACACAACAATGGACAGATCATCAAGACAGAAGCCAAACAGAGAAATAATGAGTCTAACAGAGCTCTTGAACCAAATGGACCTATCAGATATCTACAGAACGTTTCACCCAAACACCCAAGAATACGCCTTCTTCTCAGCACCACACGGAACCTTCTCCAAAATCGACCATATAGTTGGACACAAAGATAGCCTCAACAGATACAAGTAAATTGAAATAACTTTTTGTATCTTATCAGACCACCATGGAATAAAGCTGGACTTCAACAGAAAGCCTACACACACATGGAAATTGAACAAATTTTACTAGATGACTATTGGTTCAGGGAAGAAATAAAAAAGGAAATCAGAGACCTCTTAAAATCCAACGAAAATGAAGGCACAACATACCCATCCTATGGGACACAATGAAAGCTGGGCTACGGAAAGTTCATAGCACTAAGTGCCTTCAAAAGGAAAATTGTGACAGCTCATATTAGCGAATTAACAGCTGAACTGGGTGAATTGGGAAAAAAAGAAGTAAACACTCCCAAGAGGAGCAGAAGGCAGGAAAACATTAAACTTAGGGATGAAATCAACAACTTAGAAACAAAAAGAACTATACAAAGAATCAATGAAACCAAGAGTTGGTTCTTAGAGAAAATCAAAACAATAGACAGCCCCATAGCCAAATTAACTAAAAGGAAGAGGGAAAAAAACAAAATAAGAAATGAAAAGGAGAAATATCAACAGACTTTGAGGAAATCCAGAGATATTTGGGCCCTACTTTAAAAATCTATACTCCACCAAATTTGAAAAGTTAAGTGAAATAGACAATTTTCTTGATAGATTCAACCTACCAAAGCTAAATCAAGATCAGATTAACAGGTTAAACAGCCGTATATCCCCTAAGGAAATAGAAACAGTCATCAAAAATCTCCCAACCAAAAAAAGCCCAGGGGCAAATGATTTTAGCACGGAATTCTACCGGACCTTCAAAGAGGAGCTAACACCAATACTCTTCAAACTCTTTCACCAAATAGAATCAGAAACAACACTGCCAAACTCATTCTATGAGGCCACAGTCACCCTGATTCCTAAGCCACACAATGACCCAACAAAGAAAGAGAACTTCAGACCAATCTCCCTCATGAACATAGATGCAAAAATACTTAATAAAATGCTAGCAAATCGAATTCAAGAACACATCAAAAGTATCATACACCATGATCAAGTAGGCTTCATCCCAGGAATGCAGGGATGGTTCAACATATGAAAGTCTATCAACGTAATTTACCATATAAACAAGATGAAGGAAAAAAAAACACATGATAATCTCGCTAGATGCAGAAAAAGCATTTGACAAAATCCAACACCCCTTCATGCTAAAAGTTCTGGAGAAAACGGTCATACAAGAACCGTACCTAGAGAAAATAAAGGCAATATACAGCAAGCCAGTGGCCAACATCAAATTAAATGGAGAGAAACATGAAGCATTTCCTCTAAACTTGCGGACAAGACAAAGATGTCCACTTTCACCAGATCTCTTCAATATAGTACTTGAAGTTCTTGCAAGAGCAATAAGACAACTAAAAGAGATCAAGGGGATACAAATTGGAAATGAAGAAATCAAATTATCCCTATTTTGCAGATGATATGATAGTATACATGAGCCACCCCAAAAATTCCACCAGAGAACTTTTACAGCTGATAAACACCTTCAGCAAGGTGGCTGGATACAAAATTAATTCAAAAAAAAAATCAGAAGCCCTTCTTTATACAACAAACAAATGGGCTGAGAAAAAATAAGGGAAACAACCCCTTTCACAATAGCCACAAACAGTATAAAATACCTGGCATTTGATTTACAAAATAAAAAGAATGTCAAGCCCTTGAAAAAAGAAATTGAAGAGGCCTTTAGAAGATGGAAAAATCTCCCATGCTCATGGATACATAGGATCAACATAATAAAAATGGCCATCCTACCAAAAGCAATATATAGACTCAATGCAATTCTTATCAAAATACCAACACAATTCTCTATAGAACTGGAAAAAAGCTATTCTCAATTTCATATGGAACAACAAAAAAACAGAATAGCTAAATCAATCCTGTACAATAAACAAACAAACAAAAAAAAAACATCTGGAGGTATCACTATCCCAGATTTCAAGCTGTACTACAGAGCAATAGTAGTAAAAACAGCATGGTATTGGTATAGAAACAGACCAGTACATCAAAGGAATCGAATTAAAGACCCAGAAATGAACACACACACCTATGGCCACCTAATTTTTGACAAAGAAGCCAAAACCGCACAATGGAAAAAGGACAGCATCTTCAACAAATGGTGCTGGTCCAACTGGATGTCCACTTGTAAAAAAATGAAATTAGACCCATACTTATCACCTTGTACAAAACTGAAGTCCAAGTGGATCAAAGACTTTAGCATAAGGTCGGTCACACTAAGTCTACTAGTAGAAAAAGTGAGAAAGACCCTCCAATTCATTGGCACAGGTGACAACTTCCTGAACAAAATACCAACAGCTCAGGACCTGAGACCAACAATCAATAAATGGGACCTCATGAAACTGAAAAGCTTCTGTAAGGCAAAAGACACTGTCATTTGAGCAAAACGGCAGACTACAGACTGGGAGAAAATCGTCACCAACCCCATATCTGACAGATGGCTAATATCCAAAATCTACAAAGAACTCAAGAAATTAAATGCCAAGAAACCAAATAAACCAATCAAAAAATGGGGGATGGAGCTAAATAGAGAATTCACAAAGGAGGAATTCCTAATGGCTGAGAGACACTTGAAGAAATGCTCAACATCCTTAATCATCAGAGAAATGCAACTCAAAACGACTCTGAGGTTCCATCTCACACCTGTCAGAATGGCTAAGATCAAAAGCTCAAATGTCAGCACATGCTGGCGAGGGTGTGGAGAAAGGGGAACCCTTCTCCATTGCTGGTGGGAGTGCAGGCTTGTGCAACCACTATGGAGGTCAGTATGGCGATATCTTAGAAAACTTGCAATAGCTTTGCCTCAGGACCCAGCCATACCACTTCTGGGTATACTCCCAAATGATTCCTCACAGAATCATAAGGAAGTTTCCTCATCTATATTCATAGCAGCCTTATTTGTAATAGCTGGAAACTGGAAACAACCCAGATGTCCCTAAACCGAAGAATGGATTAAAAACTGTGGTACATCTACACAATGGAATATTACTCAGCTATGAGAAACAATGAAATTATGCAATTTGCAGCCAAATGGATGGAACTAGAGAAGCTCATCCTGAGTGCCCTAACCCAGACTCAGAAGGATGCACATGGCATCTATTCACTTATAGTAGGATTTTAGCTATATAGTACAGGATATCTATTCCACAACCAATGCACCAAAGAGAGCATGGACATAGACTTTTGGTTGTTTGTGTTTTTTTTTTTGTTTTTTGTTTTTTTTTTAGTTTTCTCTCCCTGACAATGAGACACTTTTCACTGGTGGTACTGCTTTGTAGGCCCCCAGTTTATGAGGAGGCTCTTGGCCCTCAGAAGTCATTCTGAACTTGGACAAGGGACTGTTATGTAGGGACACCCCACTCCAGAGGAGTGGGATGGATGGAAGGGTTAGGGGGTAGAGGGTGGGAGGGTGGGGCTGGGAAGGGGGGAAAGAGGATAATATGATGGAGATGTAACCTGAAATAAGAAATAAATAAATGTATTTATTAAAAAAAGAAATATCTAGAGACAACCATCATTTGCCTATTCAAATATACATGAGATAGATAGATAGATGGTCTTCAAAAACATCAGAGATCTATAGAATATATCATTTAAGGATATTTTATTAATTTAAAAATTTTGGACGATGAGACATCAACTCCTGGCAACACTCCCATTCAACTTTAAAGAGCATTGAAGGATCTCCATTTGGAGATGGATGCATTAGTGGCAAGCTAGCCACTAGGCAAAGAGAAAAAACCCTTGTTTCTACTGCAGACAGAATGCTGTCCAAAATGGGCAAACTGCACACAGGAAAATCGACTGCTGAGCTTTGCAATGACAAGGTAGACAAGTCTTTCATCATACCTGCTACACAGAAAACTCTGTAAGATAGTTTCAGACAGAATGCTGAAGATGTTGCTCCCATATTATACAGAAATCTTTGGTGACTATACAGAGAGTCTCTGCAAGTACTATAATTTTGGAAGATGCTTGCTCTACACTTCTTGTTTATTCAGATACTATTTATCCTTCTTTGGTCTCTGATGCGGTTGAAGACTAGATAGTCATAGTCTCACAGTTAAGCTTAAGTTGTTTAAGATTTAATAAATTGTTTTAAGGTCTGAAAAAATGTTTTTAGGTTGCTAAATACAAATGGATTTGAACAAATGTTCATTGTGAGTGTAATTCTTATCAGATAGTATACAGTCTATTGGTGTTTTAAAAAGAATTTTTAATTAGACAAAAAGGGGGAAATGTTGCAGGATATTTGATTTCTTTGTAAACCCTGAGTTTGTGAACTGGAAAAAATCTAATTATGGGATGTCTCAACCTTTGATCTTAAAGCTTTCTTTGTACTGTAGACAAACACTTGTGGTGTGGATCTTCCCTAGCACACACTTTTGATCTAAGAGCTTTCTGTACAGAGGATTAAATAAAGTCAACCTTGGTCAAGGGGCAAAGCAAAAAACCAGCTGAAAGGAATTAAACAGAAAGGAGAGACATTGAGCTGAAGCATATTTAAGACATTGTGGAAAAGGAGTGTTTTTGTCTGTTTGTTTTTCAGCTTTAGACTTTTGACTTTCAGCTTTGAGGGCCTTTCTAGAGTAGAAATGTCAACTGAGTATTTACTCTGCCTCTCTGAGCTAGCAGGTTTTCATCCTAGCATCTGGCTCCCAAGTCTCCATTGGTAAAATTGAGTGACTTGCATATTTTAATTTTTTAAAACAAGAATATCATCAGCAGTATCTGTAGAAGATCAGGGTTATGTCTCATGATGAAAAGGCCTAAGATCTTGGGTGGCCCTTAAGCCATAAAAATAAAAATAAGACACCAAGACCTTTTAATATGTTCTAGTTTTGGCCTTAGCCAGCAGATTCCCAACTAGTTCATCTAAGTTAAGTAAACCAACTAGCCCCATCCAGCCATGTGGCTATCTATCTATACCTTCCAGGGCCAGAGTCACATCCATTTCCTCTCATATCTTCTGGTGAAAGGCCTTCCTCTTTCTTCTTCCCAGAGTTCCCCTCTCCCTTCCAGGAAGTCCTACCTTCTTATTCTCTCTCTGCCCAGCCTCAGGGTTTCAGCAACTTTTATTTTCCAATCAGGGATAAGACCCTTCTCCAACAAGTATGTCTGAGGGGGGCTTCCTTTCATGGCATGGATTTCAAACTGGATCAATCATTGGTTGGTCACACCTGCAATTTCTGCTTCATTTTTACTTCAACACATCTTTTAGGCAATACAAATTGTAGATTGAGGGATTTGTGACTGGGTTGGTGTCCCAATCTCCCCATTGGAAATCTTTAATGGTAACAGGTGATAGCCAGTTCAGGTTCCAAATCCTCCATTTCTAAGAGTCTAAGCTAGGGTCATTCTCATGGATTCCAGGGAATTTCCATTGCACTAGGTTTGTAACTTGTCCCAGAGATGTGCCCACATTCTAACTATCTCTCCCAGTATTCTCTCCCTCCCCATCTGATCACTCCTATTCCTATCCCATACTTCACTCCCATCCATTTCCCTATACCCACCTATCCACAGTGTCTATGCTATTTTTGTTTCTCAGTGATACTTGCACTTGTATTCCCTTGAGACACCTTGTTACTTAGCTTCTTTGAGTCTTTGAATTGTAGCATGTTTATTCTTTACTTTACAACTAATATCCACTTAGACGTGGGTACATATCATGTTTATCTATCTGAGTATGGGTTACTTAACTCAGGATGATCATTACTAGTTCCGTCCATTTGCCTGCAGATTTCATGATGTCATTGATATAACAGCCGGCTAATACTCCATTGTGTAGATGGACTGCCGGAGTCTAGCTCCAGATGAGGAAAGGGCCTGAAGGAAGGTGGATGTAAGAGCAACAAGGGAAGAATCAGACACAGGACATCTTTTAGTTTCCTTTGAGAGCTAGGCAGAGAGGAATCACATCTCGGTACAGTTTGACCCACCGTTTTTGTGCAATGGCCATTTTTCCTATGTTAATCTTACCAGTCCATGGCCATGGTAGATCTTTCCATCTTTTGATATTTCCATATTTGTCAAATGCTTTCTGCAAAGACTTTTGTACATACATTTCATTTCATACAGGACTTTCAGATCTTGGTTAGAGATAAACTGAAATATTTTATATTATTTGTGGCTATTGTGAAGTTTTGTATCCCTAATATCTTTTCAGTCAATTTATTGTTTGTATAAAGGAGGGCTACTGGGTTTTTTGTTTTGTTTTGTTTTACTTTATTTTCTTTTGTTTTTTGAGTTAATTTTGAGTCCATCTACTTTACTGAAGGTGCTTTGTAGCAGTGTTTTGGGGCAGTGTTGCTGCTACTGCAGGGAGGGATGCAGTGTTCTATACTGAAGAGTGCTTTGGCCACACATGGTGATGAGGTATGCATCAGGGAAGCAGGTCTCTTGGTGCTTCTGTGTCTGCAGGCAAAACCTGTGGCTCTCCCTGCCTGGATCAGGGGGCTGGACTCTGGGACAAGTGCCAACACAGATAATGGATGCCTTCCTCAGAGGCTAAAACTCCTTCAGGCAAAATCATGACCTGGGGATGCTATTTAGTAAACCTTTATTAAAACTTACTTTATGAAGTTCATGATTCTCTAAGATCTATATGTGGGTGATTTTAAGATGGGTCATCCTGATCCCTCTCTCTCTCTCTTATCTTTCTTTGTTTCCCTCTCAATCAGCCTATCCATGCCCTCTTTTTTCTACCGTAGGAGTGGAGATCCACCAAATTCTGATGCATGGGGAAAGATAAGAGGCCTGTCCACATGACTTCCCCTGTAGCCAGAGTTTAGGTTGTTTATAGACTGAGGGCTTGCAAAAACTCAAGAAGAGAACAATTCTCCCCAACCTGCCACCCTCAGTTGAGGCTGGGTCTTGCTCAATCTCAACCTGGTTGCTAGATCCCATAAGACATTGACTACAACCTTATCTGGATGGCTAACAAGTAGGGCATGATCCAGAAGTCCCAACAGTGTTTATCAGCTGTAGGAGTTCGGATTCAGTAGCATGTCTTCCATGGGACTTCTGTGGCCAACATGACATCTGGTGTTTTAGGTGCCAAAATTGCCTGTGTGGTCCCTAGTACCAGTGTGGCCTGGGGTCTCTTGTTCCTATTAAAATATATATGGTACCCAACATAGGGCAGTTAGAATTCATTCCTAAAGCCTGAGAAGTCCTGGATGAAAGGTAGTTTCCTAAGTAAAGCATGGAGAACCGAACCCTAATACATTCAAAAGAGCGACAATCTTAAAAATAGGTGCTGCCTTGCATCAATGGAGGAAAGCTAAGACTCTCCCTGTGTACTGAAACATTTGAGACAAGTTTAGGAGTGAAATTAGCCACCTAAATTAAAAATGGAAGAATTCATAATGTGTCAATACATTTGTATTCGATTTGAGTTTGTTTCCCTTGGTATACAAATGATTTTTACATTGACAATTGTGGTTATGTGTATCCTTTTTAGAGAAAGATCAGACTTGGTCAGACTTAGAGAAGGAGGGAACTTACAGATGGAATGCTAAGTTACAGGCAATGACAATAAGGGAAGAAAGAAAGGGACATTTTCCAATAGAAAATACAAAATTGATGGCAGCTGGAGCTCAGAGCTCCTTGGCTACTAGATGCTTTTCAGGGATATCTGGGAAAAGTCCACTAACATAATGCAGCCACAACTAGATTCCAAGGAATGATGAACAAAGTTACAGCATAGGATGGCACAACTGGACCAAGGCTTGGAATGATCTTGTTTCTTTGCTTGATTTTTGCTATATCAGGTGACAGAACAGATATTTATGTGCTTTGGCATTGATGACATAATGGAGATTTTTGAGGATTTTGGGTAGATTTGGAATGTCACTATTATTGGAGATCCATGTGAAATATTTGAGCATGCTGGTAGTGGCACATGCCTTAATCCCAGCACAAAGGAGACAGAGACAGGCAGATCTCTGTGAATTATAGACCAGACTGGTCTGCACAATGAAGTCAAGGCAGGACCCCCTGATGATAAGATAAGGCTGCTTTCTAAAGACAGTCTAGAATTCAAAAGGACACATTTTTCCCTCTTGAAGGTACTATGAAAGTTTTTGATGGGATGATATTGTGCATTCTAAATGTTAATTAATCTGCTCTCAGGAGCTTAGGAGGCAAAGACAGAGACAGATAAGTTCTTTGTGAATTTGATCCCAACCTAATCTACAAACAGCCAGCATTACACAGAATAACCTGTCTCAATCAATTAACAGATTTATGTCTACTGCAGAGGACAATACTTAAACTTCATATAATCTTATGTTAAATTTTCAACTTAAAAATTATTATAAATATCCATGTGTAATAATTAAAACAAAAATAATTATGATGATGGTTTTATTTATCCCCTTTATGGGAAATCAAAATATAGCAGACCCATGAACTCCCAATTTTAATAAACTTATAGCTATAAAAACTTCAAAATGGTGTACATAGACTAAGTCTTTTGGGTACAGAAGCTTTTTTATGTCAATAGGAAAGAAAAGGTAAATCTTCCAACAAAACTGATAGAAATCAGATTTGACAGGAAAGGCCTGCTAAGATCTTGGCTACAAACAAAAGACCAAACAGGTAACTTTTATTTGCTGATTTCACCACATGGGGACAGCTCAGACTGGTTAAGACATAAATATATAAATAAAACAAATAAAAATATTTTTGGCTACATACAATCAACATGACTTGTATTATATGCCATACTTTCATATGCCATGAATGGAGACTGACAAATATCTTTCTTCTGCTTAAAAAAAGAACAGAAAACCTTCCTTAATTGATCTGTGCATCCTGCAGGTCCCAGGCATTTTTGGAATTACAGAACTGTAGAGAGCTGCGACGTGCCGCGCCTTAAAGATGGCGCTGGTCTCCGCCTTCCACCAGCCCGACGGTGAGTGCTCTCGGTGGTAAACAAGTCCATATTTGGCTAAGACCGCTGATCTG
>CAJQZJ010034167.1:2161306-2198952 GCA_907164525.1 Lophiomys imhausi
AGCTTTTGCGAGTTGCGTCGTTCTTGCCGGTCGAGAGGGACGCGACACAGAACTATATATTGCTTATAAGAAATTATATATTTTCAGAACAAAAGAAGCAGACACCAATAAAATGGAGATAGTCTCAACAGGATTCTTTCTCCAGGATGCTGAAATGCTGAGACATATTTATTCTAGCATCTTGCTTTATCCAACTCCAGATGACCTCAATATGCCCAGCCTTAGACTGCTGCACCAAAACCCACTTCCAGAACAGCTTCAAAGAAAGCTATGGATCCCAATTGGCCTTTCAGATTGTCCTAAAGACTTCATTTGGGCCTACATTTTCAATATTTGACAGACTTAACAACAAATGTTTCTACTAAATTGCTTAGCCATTTTTTTCATTCAGGACCATAACAGGTTTGCATTGCCCTAAATCAGCAGAAAGCAAATTTTCAGAGGAACTACATCTAACTCCCAAGACAGGGTGGGTGAGCTTTCGTTGTTCTATGATTAATGTATGTTTATTATTATAAAGGGGATTATATGTTATTAATGGTATTATTTAAAAATGAGGTTTAATAACTTAAACTCAAGTTTAAAAGAGGGGAAATATGGGTATATAATAAAGAAATGATAGTATATAAGGGTAGATTATTGAATCTTCTCTGCAACTTAGAGCTATTGCTATTCTCAAAGTAAGGATATCTTTTGACTCATTGATATAGAATTTTATACATTGACTTATATTTAAGGTTATTTTGAAATACATTTATGTACACTTCCACTCTTATATAAGGTATTGTGCCTATACAACTCATTTAAAAGTACAGGTTTATTTCCAATCCTTTTATGGCTTGCTATTGCAATCTATTTAGAAGACTGGGTAATGCAGGTTGATGGTTGGCCAGTCAGACTCATGGTCATGTCAGATACTAATCTTAATTTATCACAAAAATATGTTTCCTAGGTTAAACAGATAGTAAATGGTTAAAAATATACAGTTTACATGTTCAGACATTAGATAGATAGAGAGATAGAGAGATAGATTATAGATAGATTTATAAATAAATCATTAGACATCTTCAAAATCCTCAGAGGAGGACAGAAAATGGCCTCTAAAGATTTTTTTTTAATTTTAAGAATTGTTTGACTTAAGACAGTGAGCTCCTGACACCTTCCATTTGACTTGGAAGGAGATAATGAGCATCAAAAAATCTCCATCAGGAGAAAATTCCTACTGGGCAGAAGCACCCCTGCTCTCTTAACAGACTACATACAGTATAAAGATGGTCCAGAGCTTAAATGCAGGTAAGTCAATGGTTTCGTTCTGCAAAGACAGGATCCTTCTTATTACCTGATGCACATTTAAGTCTGTGAAATATGCTTGGCCAGAAGGCTGAAGATGATGCTCTAACAGTATCCAGAGATATTCTGGGACTGTGTGGGCAATAAACTGTCATTTTTCCATTCTGGAAGCTGCTTAACTGTACTTCCTAACTCTCTCAAATAATAACTTTATCCATTCTTAAGTCTTTGGTTAACTTCAAGACATAATAGATATAAATTTTCAATTGAACTTAAGTTGTTCAGGATTTTAAAAAATTTTTGAATTTAAATAAAATCTTAAGGTTTAGAAATAAAGGATATGATAGAATATATTTAGGTTCAGAGCTTTTGACACACCAAGATAGACAAATGATTTTTTTTCTTTAAGGTTGCCTGATATAAACAGGTTAAGCATTATGTATGTAACTTTTATATATGGTTTTCCTGATTGTTTCATATTTGTTAGTACTGTATATATTTCATTAATAGCCTTTTTACTACACAAAAGGGGGAATTGTTGGGATGATCTATTATGTATTCTAAATGTTAGTTAATTGCTCCCAGGGGCGCACTTGCTGTATGAGATACACCAAGTAATGCTGTTACTTTGCTTGCTAACTAACCATTGTCTCTGACTGAATTTAATAAAATGTCGAGGCCTATAATTGGACAGAGAGAGGTAGGTGAGGCAAAGTATGCAGGCTTTCGGAGCAGAGGGGTTGATGGAAGAAGAAACAACAGGGAGAAAGGAGGAGGCACACCATGCGTTAGACAGAAGAACCATCTCCACATGGCCTGGAACATTGACATAGTGTGGAGATTAACAGCCCAAGGGGACTTATGTGTATATTGGTGTTTTATTTGTGGACTAGAATTAAAATCTAGCTTAAATGGGCTAAGATTGAACAACCGAGGCTTAGGGTTGTTAAAACATGTCAGATTATTTTTAATGGTGGGTTAAGGATTAACACGGCCAAACAATTAACAATAATATAAATGCTGGTAATAGTTTAATTAGTTATTACAACAGCATGGGCTCTGGGAAAACAGGAATATTTGGGGGTCAGAAAATGGAGCTCAAATTTGGGATGCAATTTAAGGCTGTTGATATTCTTTAAGGGGAGTTTGCTGCTTAGATTGGTGTCTTGCCTGGTCACTCTGGTGGCAGAGTGGTCTCTGGAAAAGTAAGCAGAGTTGTGGGCTGGGAAACGGAGAGCAGGAGATTGTAACTTCACTGCTTACCATAGAATAAAGTCACCTTTGGAAAGTGACAAAGAAAAAATAAATGGAGTGCATATTCACTGATTATTTTTTACAGTAACCCAAAATGAAAGGAAGAAAATAAATTCTTCTTACTGTCTCCTAAAGCAGCAACTGTTTCTCCTAACAACATCAGCATAATTCTGATATTTTTGAGTTCTTAAATTGCCTTCAATTCCTTTTTCTTACAGTTTCTCCTTGGTGTCTACTCTAACATGTATACATTTTCCATATAGCAAAGCAGATAAGTATATTATTGGCTATATCATGTAAATACCAAATGAAATATCAAATGTGATTAAAATGTGACTGTTGTCTAATTTTTAATTTTCAAGGATTTCACATGGTCTTTCAACTGTAACCTCATCCCATGTATGAGAAAAATCATCCTCATTCCTGCTTCTCTGAAGTAATTCAGATTACTTGCTCAATTTCAACCTGAAATTTAAGCAAAAATGAGCAAAGCTCAAGTCAATGTGAGAAAGAAATAAGGGAGGGAGACAAGTAAAAAAGATATGAAAAGAGACAGGCAGAAGAAAGATGAGAAGGAAAAAAGTGAAAGATGGAAGAAGCTAATGATGAAAAGAGAGAGAGGAACAAAGAAAAAATAAGAAAGGAAAATTTCCACATTGAAATAAATGAACGTTTTTTTTATGTTAGTGTCTTTTATTTTTGTTTGTTTGTTTGTAGCACAAGTAAATAAAAGTCACTAAATGCTAACTGGACATGTAATCTGTATTTAAGGAAGTGTGCACAGTAAAGACAATAGCTAGTAGTCTTGAGATATTGATCTTAAAATAAATTCCTACCATCAATCATATTTTTTATTATATTTAAGGCTTATTCCATGAGATAGTACCCATACACAATACTACTAAAATGGCCAAGAACCTGAGACTAGATACCTCATGAGCTTGAGAGGGAACTTACCACTAAGTGTAGAACATAAACTGACTGTGATTCATTCTCAACTCCAAAGGAATTAACACAGACACATACTTACTTTAAAGTTTATAAACAGTGTAGAATATTATATAATGAAACTGTAATAAGTTATGGATATACAGAAACCTGGAGAGGCTTGTCTACATCATATAAGATGAAAAAATATATGTAAAAGTCTTTATAAATTTTACTAAGGGCCATGATTGAGGTTAGATAATTTATTCTCAATCCATACTTAGTGTTCATAAACAAAATGAAGGACATATTTTCAGTTTAATGGATTTGTTTTCCAAGTAAAGCATACATCTAGGATTTCAGAAAGAAGATGATTGAGATACTCTTCTCAAATATACAGTGCTTAAACTCCAAAACAGAAGTAGGAAAAAAGTTGGGCTCAGTGGTTAAGAGCACTTCTGCTGGCTGCTCTTCCAGATATTCTGAGTTCAATTCCCAGCATCTATAATGAGATCCGGTGCCCACTTCTGGTCTGCAGGCATACATGAGGGCAAAATACTACATACATAATAAATAAATCTTTTTTTAAAGTCAGCTTTAGTCATAGAATATTATATTTTAATATAAAAATTATCTTTTTCAATAAACTATCTTTACTGATTGATTATTTGAAGATTTCAAACAAGGCATTCCCATCACACTTTTTTTTCATTCCTCCCAGGTCTACCCTGCCACCCTTGTGCCATCCTCCTCTACCAAAATTTAATTTTAAAAATACACCAAGTATAATTTGTGTTGACCATATACTCAGTGAAACATGACCAAACTCCCAGTGGCAAGCTTCTTTAAGATAATTGAATCCTTTGCTATCCTCAATGACCACCAGAAGCTATCAATAGTGAGGGCTCCACTTCAGCATCCCTATCACAATTTCTAAGGACTCTCTTCACTTGCTTCCTGTCTAGTCTGTTTCTTTTTGTGGGGACAGAGTGGAGATGTGCAGTGGTTGTTGCAGAATACTTCAATATCTTTCATTCTAAATTATGAGTCCGGAATCATTGATAACACTTCAACAAAAGTTTCCTTGCCCATAATAGCCAGAAGCAGTATGGATCAGGGATTTCTACAGGATCTCCAGAGACATCATGGACCACAGGCCTAATCATGTCCACCAGTGGCAGCCTGAACCACAGTTATCAACATGGCCCCAGCACAGACTAGAGACATCAACATGTTCTCCAGTGGCAGCAAGGACCAGGGACACTAGCATGGCCCTCAAAGGCAGCACAGACCATAGAACTCATCGTGGCATTCAGCATCTCCAAAGACCTCGGACATTAACAGGGCAATCAACCTGTTAATGTCATGGATCATGGACATCTACATAGCCCCAGAAGCAGCAAGAACCACAAACAACATGGTTTCCAGTAGTAACACAAACAATGGACATCAACATGACCTCCAGTGGAAACACAGTTCAAGAACATCAATATGGCCTCTGGTGGCACCATGAACTATGGAGGTGTTTTGAAGAGGCCTAATCCAGAAAATAAATCATTCTCCAACTTGAACATCCTGATATTATTCAGAGCCAGGGTCATCTTTTGGCTAGCCAGTGCATTCCATGGCAGAACTTACATGAACTCCAATCTGCTGATTACCACCTGGCCAGCCCTACAGGGCAATGACATCCTTTCCCATACCCGCCTCTGCCCCACTCAATGCAGTTGTACTCTCACACCTGTCACCACCTCCTCATCTCTAGTTCTGCCTCTCTCTGCTGTGTGCACACAGCACCACTCCACTGTTCTTCCCACCTCTCCATTGCACCTTTCTTCATTGAAATGGAGTTGCATCCTTTTATCAATAAGAAATAATATAAACAAAATAATTGACCTGATTTTATGCAGTTACCATTTAATACAAGTCAGTTTATATTACTCATTTCTGTTGTTGTTCTTCCTTAGAGCTGAGTTTTCATCTGCAAACATATTCAAAGGACAATGCTGAAACTCAAAACTATTAACAACTGTCTCTGAGGCACAGAAAATGTGTGTAGAGACAACAGGATTATAAATTAAATGCTTGTATTCTACATCCAGTCTACTAAATATTTTTTAAAGAAACAGGTTTAGGGAGAGACTTAGATTCTTCATGACAGGTTCATCATCACATAAAAATTTGATGATGAACACTTTCAAGTTGCTGAATAGGAATGAAACTTGTACCCGACTTTCATCTGCATTAGAGATGAAATGGTGTTTTACATGCAAGGAGGGTGATGTACATACCTCCATGTACATACTGGAGTTAGGGAAAAGCCAAATAAAAACAAAATCTTAAGTATAATCGCCTACTCTTCCTACATTCTATGCTGTGAAATTCTGTGTTCTTCCTATAGTGTTTGCATATGGTACCACCATCATAATTTATGAGTGCTTCTAGGAACCAGAAAAGGAAGAAAATAATCTATAAGTCTTGCTTGAAATAACAGAGAAGTGAAATATCTATCTCAGTAGCCAAGGAAATATCCTAGGATAAAATCTTGTGTGAATAAACAGAGAGTGCAAAGCAATCATGCACTTGCATTATTTTACCTAACAATGTACAACAGGAAGAACAATAATAATATTCTATTTAACTTTATATAACATAGGAAATTATACTTTTTAAAATTATTTTACTTTTGAAATTATGCTATATCATTTCCCCTTCACCATTCCTTCCTACATATTCTCCCATATAATCCTCTTGCTCTTCTTCAAGTAGAAGTGTGAACATAAAGACACAAGTTTTGAAAAATATGTCTAAGACCATCACAAAACCAAGAAAACACAATTTGCATTCCTCATGATTGGTATTTTCATATATGTATATGACCACATGATTATGCAAACATGTTTTGTACCTGGTATGACTAAACAGTACATCCAATAGCTTTACTGCATGCACGAGGTCCCTTTGCACTTACTACATTATGCTGTTTTTCTGCTGGGTCAAGACCATAAATAAACACCCAAAGACATCTCCATTACAGGTTTCCAAATATGGCTGAGCTCAGGCTTAGACTTCAGGATTGAAATCGTACCACCATCAGGATAAGTTCATTAAACAGCCCACAGGAAAACATAAGCATGTAGTCAAATATACAGAGATATACAATAAAGGGAATAGACACACAGGTTGAATATATACCACTGGATGACTTTGGAGGCTCAATGCTCACAGCTCATAATTAGCCAAATTGGTATATTGCTAGCTCATTTTCTAAGGAGTTTCTAATACATAGAAAGAGGAGAAAATGAATGTCCCATGAAAGTTTTGGATAATCTCTTCTACTCAGGAACACACACACACAACCACAAAGAAATAAAATTTAAAATAGCTGAGTACTCATGTTTGTGGAAGAATAATTTTGTCAACTTTTCATAAATATAAAAATTCAAATTCAATCTTCTTCATATCCTGTTTTCAAAATTATCTTAATTATTCTTTGTTCATTGCTTTGTTTACAGGCTAAAACTGAATACTAATAGAGATCAAGTACACTATAGATAATCACTCCATCACAACTTCAGAAAATGGCCTGCATTTTGCAGAAAAATATCATAAGAAATAATTTTTCACATAAAATCTACACAAGAAAATTCAAAGTAATGAAATATAATTATTGAATCTGAGATACTAGTAAAATTTCTCTTCATTTTGAATATTCATAAACATTTTATGGATGCTTAAGCCATATTAAGTGGAATCTGAATTAAAACTGATATTTCATAACTAGAATCTATTATTTCAATACTTTTAGTACATCAACATTCTTGGGTTTTCTGACTTCCTCTCTGTGTTAATATAGTTTTCCCTTGATATTTTGGTTGTCCTTTAAATATAGTGTTATATGTAACTTTTAAACTTGATTTGCTACCTACGTTACGTTTCTGTTTCTTAAGTTTTCATTTCCCTTTTTGGGAACAGTCAATTCCTGGAGCAACAGAGAAAAGAATACTATCCCCCTAGGTTTGGAAATTCTAACCATTACCAGGAGGTCAAGTTCCTGCTTGGGTATGGCTGGTTCCCAGGGTAACAGGGAGAACAACAGAAACCACAAGTTGCCAATGATCATGAGTTTGGAAGTCCCCACCTTGTTTCCTAGGTCACCTATAAGAGCCAATCAAAGTACTGTTACTGGATGATGTTTTATATTTTTAGGTGTCTGTGTTTCATTCAAGATAGTTGACAGTAAAAGACCACATGGAGAGTCATCGAAGGTAGGTGAGATAAAAGCCCTGCATAAAAGGGATAAAAGGAAATTATGGAATGGGAAGGACTAAATTTGGTTGGAATAAAGAATGTTAGAAAAGAGAATCTGGAAAATATAAATAAATCTAAATAATTTTGAAAAAAGTTATAAAGCTACCTACTAGTATAGAAACTTCCTAAAATATATGTTTCCACCTACATGTTTCTGTAGGAAACCCAAATTAAATTCAGCTAGTCACACACACACACACACACACACACACACACACACACACACACAGAAGTAAGAAACATAAAACGTAAAAAAAGAGATGTGAAAGTAGAAAGAGTACTGGTAAAGATGAAAAGGTTTATCGGAAGAAGGAGTGAGATAACAGAGATTAATGGGATGAATATGATAACAAAACTTTACTTACATAAATCAACCATGACCTTTCTCAGCTTTGAACCTTATCTGTTGCAATACCAAATAGTCAAGTTAATAAAATATACTGATATGACCATGTCACCAATATTAAGAAGATAATCAAAAATTTTCTGGCCTGTATCCCACTCCATACAATGGAGTTCATGTTCAGTACTGTGGATCTGGTCAAAGACCAAAAATCATTATCACAATCACTAAGGGTGAGTCTATTCCTTTTGTTTTACAAAATGTACATGCTTTCAAACTGCCACTTAAATGTTGTACTATTAGACTATCATTATCCTCAAAATTGTTTAAGAAGTATCTCTTTACATTTGTCAGCTAAGGCTAAGGCTCATGGTTGATCAAAATGAGAGAATAAGGGTGCTTATCTTTAAGTATTAAACCAGTATCACTCATCCAGGGTTCAGTAATCATTACAAAAAAGACAGGATGAATGTAATATCATGATAAATCCATAGATGGTAATGAAATATGAGAATAATGAAATTGTGTTTTATAGGCATAATATGAACATGGCACTCATGAACTCATAATATACTGTGTTCATAGGACCTTTGCAAGAACTGCTGAGGACCAGCTTTGACAGGCTTGGATAAAAACCTAAAAAGGTATGAAGTTTCAGAATATTAACTACTGTATAGACTATTCTCTGCAAGGCATAAAGCTTGATTACCTGGACCAAGCAGTTTTTTTCTTAAGAAGCCAGCAGGGGCAGCAATTAACTAGGAACTTAATTACCCAGACTTAGAAAAGGCTCTGGAGTGTTTTCCTTCAGGAACCTGGTCCATGGTGGCAGGAGTTGAGTTCATTAACTCTTTGTGAACCAGAGAGAGAGAGAGAGAGAGAGAGAGAGAGAGAGAGAGAGAGAGAGAACCACACATGCATGCACACACTAACACACATATTCAGTGGATGAAGCAAGTGACTCCAACACAAATTTATTTTTTGCTAGACTTTTACAGCCTCTAACACAAAATATTACCTCGTTGAAAAATTCATATTACCATTACACAAAAGGGAGTTACAGTAAGATTATTGATTGCAAGGTTTTTCATTAGAACCATACCTAACTAGACATTTTTATCTATAAGCTCATTATAAACTCAAAGCAATGGTTTCCTTATATCATAGGTTAACAAGGTTTTACCAAGAAACAGGTCATCTGTCTTGTCTTGTATAGCTAACCATTTATTCTTTGTTTTTATATTTACATGGCCTTCTTTTTTATCATGGTACACACCTGGACCCATGATCTTATTCTTGGTCCTAGCCTATTTCTCTTTCTAGTATAATTATGTGCTTGACAGATATAGGCTCACAGTGTTTTTGATTCTAGCTTTAAATCTATCAATCATCTTAACTTCTTAACTTTTTAAAATAATTTGAATAAAATCAGTAATTCTGTAAAATAATTATCAGGAATTATAAAATCATCATTCATCTAGACATCATTATTATATGAAACTACATATTCATATTGATTCTGTAGGAAATCTGCTCAGCCAGAGTGGGTGGAACCTATGAAAAAAATCATACCATGCCATAGGGTCTCTTCATGCTCAATTGCATTATGCCAATGACATATGACATGACAAGCATGGAAAAGCATATTAGTAGCAATAAACAATCTTGAGACAAAGTACCTCTAGTGATCGATGCCTCTTTCAGGGAACACCCATTGTAGGCCATGGAAAAATGGTGGGCTGCCTCCAGGAAGCTGACTTGCTTACTGTACTTTCCCTGAATGGCTCCTGGCAAAGACCAAGCTTATAAACTTATGCCACATATTAGGAAGGCTCATAGGCTTTACCCCATACCACAGAGCTAAAACCAGTCTATGGCTAGGAGAAAGACTATTGTCTTCAGTGATATAAGCACTGTGACTCATTCACTTGTGGTTAAGTAGATGTCTTCATACTCATGTACATGTATGTGGGCTTGGCTAACCCAGTGGATCACAAAGCAAAAAAAAAAAAAAAAAACCCAAAAAACAAAAACACATAATGACAGGAAAGTGGGGTATGAATTTGATAAGGTGGGAGCATTTTTTGGATTAGGGGGAGTATAAGAGATAGTAGAGGGTTGTTTTAGACTAGAATGCATCACATACATTTATGAAAATTTCAAAGAATAAATGAAAAGCTATGAACTTGATTATTGTGGGAATGTCTACTGAAGACTATAAACATCAAATAACAATTGGATCTGGAATTAAATGAAATGCACAATTTTAAAAACCTCTAATCTGATCTTTAAATTATTACATATTGTAATGTTGTTAATCCACCTGAACATGGTAAACACACACACACACATTTAGAGACAACAGTCAATACCATTTGTATTCAGAAATTATTCAAATTCTAGGACTGAAAGTTTGTACCCATTTGTTGAAACCCTTACTTCCCTTCCCACATTCATCCCAACCACAGTGATACTATTTTTAAAAAGTGATAAGCAAAATTAAAACAAACAATAGCAAGTCCTGATTCAGAATTTATTCATGAACTTCAAAAATATTGTGGGACCAAACAGATTTTATTCTATATTTCTAGCCAATATCATAAATGGAAGTCATAGCATGTGAGATTAAAAAAGCCCACTGTGCAATCTCTTCAGAGCATTACTGATATCTCTATTTATCAGGGTATAGAAGAAAGGGTTTAGCATAGAACTTACCACAGTGTACACCAGTGAAGCCACAGCATTTTTTCGTGGAGAATGTGACACAGCTGAGCCAAGGTACACACCAATCCCCGTTCCATAAAATAAGCAAACTACTGACAGGTGAGAACCAAAGGTGGAAAATGCTTTATATTTCCCACTTGAGGAAGGGATTTTCAGAATGGAGAAAACAATTTTACAGTATGAGAAAATGATCCCTAGGACAATAAAAATGCCAAGTATGACACCAATAAAATATATTACTAGGTTACTCCTGTGTGTGTCATGACATACAAGCAAGACTAAGGAGTTGAGAAGGGTGACAAAATAAATTTGTAATTTCCACATCCTTGAAACCAGTAATTTGTAAGGCAATCAAATTGTGCAGCTGTGAATCAAAATGCTAACTGAAAATGACAAAAAATTTTTCAGATAACACAGACCGGATGGTTCATAATGACTGTGTAATGAAGGGGATCACAGATGGCCACAAATCAGTCATAAGCCCTCATGGTTAGAATCATGTCATCCATATACACAAGAAACAAAAAGAGAGACATTTGTGTCAAGCATCCTGCATATGAAATTACTCTGATGTGCATTTTGATGACTATAATCATCTTTGGGATTCTGGTAGAGGTGAAAGAGATATCAATCAAAGTAAAATTGACAGGAAAATGTACATGGGGATATGGAGGTTTGAGTCAAGGATAATGACAAGGATGATATCAGCTCCCAAGCATTGTGACTAGGTACATGGATAGAATAATCCAAAGAGGAAAAACTGTACTTATGTATCCTCTAAGAGTGCCATGAGATGAAATTCCAACACACCTATTAGATTCTCTACATCTTTATTAATCACAACCCTATGAAAAAGAAAATTAATTCAAATAATAAGGCAAATAGAAGATCACCCAGAACTCATTATATTTCTCTTGCAGATACTCACAAAGATCTACTTTAGGTTTATAAGCCTTATTAACAAAGGGCACTGTTATTAGAACAAAACGGCAACCAGCAGATTGGGAAAAGATCTTTACCAACCCCACATCAGACAAAGAGCTAATAACCAAAATTTATAAAGAACTCAAGAAATTAAAAACCAAGAAACCAAATAATCCAATTGAAAAATGGGAAACAGAGCTAATCTGAGAATTCACAAAAGAGGAATCTCTAATGGCTGAGAGACACTTGAAGAAATGATCAACATTCTTAATCACAGGGAATTGCAACTGAAGACAACTCTGAGATTCTATCTCACATCTGTCAGAATGGCTAAGATAAAAAATTCTAATGACAGCACATGCTGGTAAGGTTGTGGAGAAAGGGGAAGACTCCTCCATGGCTGGTGGGAGTGCAAGCTTGTACATCCACTATGGAAATCAGCCTGGTAATATCTTAGAAAACTTGGAATAACTCTACCTCAAGACCCAGCCATACCACTTCTGGGTATACATCCAAATGATTTCTCATCAGACCACAAGGACGTTTCCTCATCTATATTCATAGCAGCCTTATTTGTAATAGCTAGAAATTGGAAACACCCCAGATGTCCCTCAACTGAGGAATGAATAAAAAGAACTGTGGAACATCTACACAATGGAATACTACTCAGCTTTCATAAACAACAAAATCATGGAATTTGCAGCTAAATGGATGGAATTAGAGAAGCTCATCCTGAGTGAGCAACACTCAGAAAGATGCACATGGCATCTATCCACTTATAATTGGATTTTAGCCATATAGTACAGGATAACTATTGTACAACCAACACACCAAAAGGAATAGGAACATAGACTTTTTTGATGAAACACTTTGCCCTAGTGGTGCTGCCATGTAGGTCCTCAGTATATGAGGAGGCTCTTGGCCCTCATGTCACTGCTGAACTGGGGTGTGGGACTGATGTGTGAGGACACCCTACTCTAGAGGAGTAGGATGGGAGGGTGGGACTGAGGGAGGTAGAGGGGGGCACTGTGATGGAGATGTGGCTTGAAGAATTGAATAACATTACAAAAAAACACTTTCCAGTTTTAGCAAGTATAATATGCCTAGAATTCTTTCCTAAATGTCTATGACAATTAAATGCTCATAAACATGTCCACATTAGAGCTTTTTAATTAAATCTTAGGACAATAACAACACTAGAAATAATAAACTTGTAATGATTGTCAAATAGTAACCATCCTTAAGAGAAAATACAGAATAACAGCAACCCATTTAAGAAAATATTATAACTAAAGAAAATTAGCAAGTAAAATATACATTCATTATTCTAAGACAATTATACAGTTGGTCAGAGAATTTGTACACATGCCCTAAGACTAAGAACTGTTTTATATAAACAATAACTTAAAGTTTATAATGTGTCATTTACAGGTAGTGATTCCTTTGTTTTCTGATTTTCTACTTTCAAACATGTAATTTCTCAAACAAATACTATTTCTATTTCAAGCCAATTGAACTAATAACTGAATAATTATCTCCCCCTTACTTTTGACTAAGCCCAATTTTTCTAATATGGCTTCATAAAGCCCAATGGTTACTTGATATTACTGCCCACAATTGTTTTCCAGTGGACTGGGGAAAAGGGAAATTGTGTCATTACAACAGGCTTTTCCTCAACTTGTTTGTTTAATTCAAGAATAAACATATAAGGCTTGTCTTCATCCTTCAGTTAACTCATGGAAACAGCCTCACAGATACACCCATGTGTCTTATTAACAATATTTTGCTACAACTAAAATTAGCTAGAAACTTAAGTTCAGCCTATCCTCAGCCATTTTTCCAATTACTCTCTTACATAAAGTTTACTAATTTAGTACCAAGAAAGTCTCAAATCTCATTTTCTAGACTAAGCCTGATTTTTAATTAATATATTTTTAAAAAACAATTCCCAATAAGTAACACACAATTGTTTAATTTCCACTATAAAAATATGATCATGTTCATCGTATCTTACTATGAATAGGTTATGAAATATAAAAGAGAAAAATAAATGAAATAATGTAAATAAACTTAGCAATAATGTTCCTTTCTTTGTAAATTGTGGAAAATATTTACCACTTTTATATACCTTTTAGTAAGAAACTAGACTAAATTTTTAATTAGCCAGAGTTTCTCGGTTACACACACACACACGAGTGAACACACACACAAATATGTGAATAATTTAACAGTTTCTCTACCAAATATCAAAACTAATCACATGAGAATAACATTTAATATGTTTGTTTCACTCTAACTGAAGATGAGAAATTCTGTCTTAGTATATTTCCTGACCTTCATAAAATGCTTAATGAGCATGAGCTCTTAATAAAATCAGGCAACTACATAAAGTAGCACATACACGCTTGGCAATATTTACACCATAACTAATATTTTATTGAAAGTTGAAAATTTTCAAATAGAATTTTGAACTCTTGGTATCTTCATATTATTTCATCTTTCTGTAGACATATCTGCCTAACAGGAATTATTTCATGAATTTGACGAGTAGTAGATTTTTCCAACCAATGTATCCGTGTTGATATTGGTTTGCAACTCATCAAAAGCATTTCATAAAGTATTTATATAAAGATGCCTACTTACTATATGAGCATAATAAAGCCCTATTCCTATAACCTTAACAATTTATATATTTATAAATGTATCTATATTTATATTAATAAGCCCTTTTAGTCTTCCTATAGAAAACATATATTTATTAAAATTATTTCTCTTATTAAAATTATATTAACTGAAAGAAGACTAACATTTGACATAAGCTTATTTCAAATTTTCTATGTACTTTTTCAATTCACAAAAAGAATACTATTTATTTTGTGTATTTTTATTGAATTTTTTCTCACAATATATTCTGATTATGTTTTTGCCTCTCCCAACTCTTCCCTTATCCTCTGCATCTCCAACCCCCAAAATTCATACCCTTTATTTCTCTCCATGTGTAAAAAACAAACAAAAATACATGAAACACATACAAAAAAATCCCACAAAACACAAAGGCAATTATACAAGCAAAAGTTCTTATTAGAGAAAAGACAAATTCCCAAACAACACAGCATACACACACACACACACACACACACACACACACACACACACACACACACGCACAAAACTACTCTGAGATTTGAATGTACACACATTATAATGGTCAAGATGGATAAAACAAAAACAGTTTATACTGATGAGGCTATTGGGAAAGTCGAATATTTATCCATTGCTTGTGGGAGCACAAATTTTTATAGCCACTAATGAAGTGTAGTGATTCAAAAGGATGCTGGGGAAATAGATAAACCTTAAGATCCAGCTATAGTACGCTTGGGCATAGAACCAAAAAAGTTTAGATAGGTTGACTTGGTAAACTTCTCAGATTTCCAGTCAATAATCTACTTTGATCAGTCATGTTAGTTTTTCTCTAAAAAAATTTACTCATATCCCTTATTATTCTATTTACTAAGATTGTATGCCAACTTTATTTGAGTAGTCCATTCAGTTCTATGTTACACAAATAAAATTCAACATGACTAGGTAAGCATACAGCCATATTTTTTCCAATAGAGAACACACAGCCTCAGAATGAAGTTCAGAAAATAAATGTGTTTTCTGCATGTCAAATTCTCAAGGAATAAATGGAAGATAATTAGAAACAATCAAATAAAATGATTCAATATTTAAAATAAATTTAAAAACATGAAGAATATGTACAAACTTCCTCTTATTCCTCTCTGCCATTTTTATTGATTAATGGTAAAAGTGAGAATAATTCTACCTATATAATATGAATAGAACCTAAGGGAAGTCTTGAATTTAAAACCATTGAAGAAAACCTGTCTTCATAAATGTTTTTAATTGTGGTACTTTTTAATTTTAATAAAATATAACTATACTAGCCACTTTTCCTTTCCCTCCCTTCAAACTTTCCCACCTCTAACCATTATTCCCTCAGAAATCGAACACAGTAGGCTTAAAATATGCAAGATATTATCATTATGGAAATAATTAGCTGATGAATGCAGGTTCATATGAAATTAAAATCAGGGATAATTGTAACCTCCATGAAGTGTCTTAGTCTAAAATATATCTGCCTATGCCTGACAATGTGTCCTTTCTTTCCTCAGAGGGATGTCTGATGTCTATGTGAGGAAATGTAAATATAATGCACAAGTAGGAGCTATTTTATCTTGTCACTGGTTTAATCAGGCATGCCTTCAAAGAGTTAATGTGTAGACAGGAAAGAAACTACTCCTTTGAGGCTACGTCAGTTTTGATTAGTTGGAAGCCAAGCCATGAAAAAGTTTATTTGGTAGTTTACAAGGTTTTTATGTTTGTTTCCTGTATTTTGGAGTATAGGTCTCAGAAAATTAAAAATAAAAAAAATTATTTATGTCTATCCAAATATATGCAGGCAATTTAAATGATATATTATTTGAATGATATTGCCTGACTATTGGCAATAACAATATCTTAATTTTCTGTCAATTTCATGCAATACATAGTACTAGTATATATGATATCACATCATATCATATCATATCATCATATAATTCTATACAGAGAACCTTTTAACATTTGTTTACTTACTCAGCATAGCTATTTCTTAGAAATCAACTTTGATAATAGCTTCACACACATAGAACTTAGAGGAAATAATAGTAATAAAAAGTAAATAATCAAAGCCTGATGTAGTGGCACACATGTGGAACTTCAGTACTAGGGTGCTGATAAAGGAGAATTGGGTCAAAGTACCCTTAGTTCAACAAAAGGACTATCTCAAAACAAATCACAACGAATGACCTATCATAGTCTGCATGTGTTTCACTAATTTCTATCAGTTTTCGGTCAACAGGAATATTTAAGTAGGTGTTCAGGGATCTTTACCACAGTTACATTTCAGGCATTTTTTTTTCTGACATCTTCCAGGTTCCTCAGCAGAAATAAACAAAATAGATATAATGATCATTACATTAGTAAGTTGTAATGTGCTGTTTGAGTTCATGGAGAAGTTAGCTCTTGAATTGCAGTTGTCTCCTGCACATTTTAGACTCAAGCAGGTTTGTCTAAAATGGTTCTCCAGGGTCTGGAGGTCTCTCTGATAGGGAGAAAATAGAGGAGCAACACAGCCTAAGAATAAAATCACTGTGACCTTGAGAACAGCTAGAAAGTAAATTATTTTCAGTAAATGCTGTTATTATTTATTGCATAATGTAAGTGCCTGGATTGCTAAAGAGTGTCTGTATGTTCTATCACAGGAAGTTTACACATGGGGAGTCCATGCATGAAGAAATAACTTAAGTAGAACTGTCTTGACTATCTGTTGAAAGTCATGAGAGCCCAGTTTGAAGATATCATCCCTATCTTTATTTCTTCTTTTACTTGGAATCCTTATGCAAGAGTTCACTCACTCTTCTCTGCCAGGGACTCTTGATATTAGGAGTTCTAGTTGAATACCTTAAAGGATATTTCCCAATAGATTTATGTTGCTTGTTCTGATGGTCCAATTTGATGATTTTTCTTATCTAACTACTAATAATTTGCTATTCTTTTGATTTGGCTTAGTGCATGTAGATCATTCTCTGGAACATGTAGATACTATCTCTTCTTTTGATTCTGGCTTATTCTCTAGAACATGTAGATACTATCTCTTCTTTTGATTCTGGCTTATTTCAGCTATAAAGAATAAAAGCATGATATTTGCAGTAAAATATATCAAATTGAAAATAATTCGATTACTTGAAATAAGATAAAATCACTATATGTATATGGTACACTTCTTTATCTATTCGTCTATTAACTAACATGTAGGTTAATTTCATATCTCAGTTATTTATTGTCTTTTGAGTTGAATTCATCCAATGATTATTATGAATACCACCATGATAAATATGTGGATGGCCACAAGTCTCTATATTTTATAGACTTACATTCCTTTGCATTTATTACCAGGGCTGTTGTAAATGGATTATATTCCCAGTTATTTTTAGGTTAAGAAGCCTCTATATTAACTTCCATGGTGGTTGCGCTAAATCAAATTGTCTCCAATATTGTACTTGGGTTTCTTTGTACCATATCATCAAAAGCTTTTGTTTTCTTGTTTGTCTGTTTGTTTAATGAGCTATTCTGGCAGGGGTGATTTAGAATCTTAATGTATCTTGAATTTGATTTACCTTAATGTCAAATCATGGTAAGACTCATTTCATGCATTTATCAATTAATTGTTCTTCCACTTTTGAAAAGCACCTGTTTATCTCATTTGTACATTTATTCATTGGATCATTTGGTTACAAAGTGTGTGCATTTTTTATCTTCATAGATTCTCAATATTAGTTCACTACCAGGTAAATAGCTAAGAATGACTTTGGAATATTCTGAGGGCTAATTTTCTCTCTGCCAACTGTTCATTTCTCATAAGTGTTTAAATTTCATTCAGCCAATAAAATTAAATTATAAATCTATTATAATTTAACATTACATATTATGTGTTAATATAGAATACTTATATAATATAATGATATGTTATTAAATTATAAATATAATCCAATTATTGTTATTATTTTCTAAACTACCAGAGTTTTTTTCAATGTTATTTTCTATTCCTGCATCTTGAAGCATTTTGACAATGTTTTTCTCTTGACATTTTATAACTACAAGCTTTAAAAATAATTATTAAAATTTAATTAGTTTGCAAAATTTTGGGTGCATTTTGATACCTTTTTTGAAGCACAGATATTTCTTTTTACTATTTATTTATTAATTCACATTACATCAAGATTAGATCTAATCCCCCTCTCTCCTTCCCTCCCAGTCAATCAACCTTCTATCAATCTCTCCCACCTATGTTTCTCATCCAGTTTTGGGAGCCCCCACACATCAGTTCCTATCAGTTCTTCAGTCACATGAGGGCTAAGAGCTTCCTCTTGCTCTAGGGCCCAACATGGCAGCTCATCTAAAGTAAAGTGTCCCACTAACAGGTAAAAAAAAGTCCATGACTGAGACTGCCCCCCAACTTGCTCAGGGTGTGTATGACAACAAAGTTGTCTATCATCTATATTTGCATGGGGGGGTCTAGGTTTACTCTAAGCTTTGTTTTCATTTTTGGTAAGCAGTTCAGTCTCTGTAAGCCTCTGGGGCCTTGATTAGTTGGTGTTGTTGATCTTCATGTGTTGATCTTGACCCCTCTGGATCTATTTATTCCTCCTCCCTCTCTTATATAGGACTCCCAGAGCTACAACTAATGTTTGACTATGTGCTCATCATCTGCTTTGTTCTGATGCTGGGTGGCATTTCTCATAGGATAGTTATGCTAGGTTCCTGTTCCTTTATGTCTGTCGGTTGTAGGATAGTTATCTTGTACTATATGGCTAATATCCAGTTATAAGTGAATAGGTGCCATGTGTATCTTTCTGTGTCTGGGTTAGCTCACTCAGGATGAGCTTTTCTAGATTCATCCATTTGGTTGCAAATTGCATGATGTCCTTGTTTCTGAACGCTGAATAGTATTCCATTGTGTACATGTACCATTTTTTTAATCCAGTATTTGGTTGAATGGCATCTGGGATGTTTCCAGTTTATAGCTATTATGAATAACATTTCTATAAACATAGTTGAGCTGATGTCCTTGTAGTTTGGTGAAGAATCGTTTGGATATATGCCCAGGAGTCATATGGCTGGGTCTTGAGGTAGAATTACTCCCCGTTTTCTGGGATTTTGTCACACTTAGGGTTGATGCACAGAAGTTAATAAAGAGGGTGTTTAGGGAAAAATAATGCATATGGGTTTAAAGACTACACTAGCAAACTATTTATCAACTTACAACAGAAACCAAGGTTTCAAATAACTTCTCAGTCATCTTCATGTGTGTAAATCACTACAGGCATCACTCTCCTAAAGATACTAGGTTTACACAGAGTTTAGCTTGTTACCTGACTCAGAAATCAGGTTTCAACATAACTTTTACTATAACTTTATCTAAAGAAACTTGCTTTACAGGTACTGCTCGGAGTAATCAATCATTTGTGTCTTGTGTTGAATAATTGGATAGAAAAATGTGTAAAGTATTTTTGTAAGGTCTGAGGATACAGAAGCTTAATTTGTAAGGATCTAAGAAAGAGTTTTGTGGTCTAAAAAGATGTTTTATTTAAGGTATGTAAAGACTAGTTATGATGGTTAGAAGATGTGAAAGCTGAAATGGTGATAAGGAAGTGATTTAAGATATATAAAAGAAATGAAACATAATTCAGATTCCTTTCCTGCATTATGCTACTATTGTATTAAAACTTCAAAGTCCAGAGCTTTAACATTAATCAATGAAGTTCTGATAAATTGTTAGTCTAATTCTAATAAAGCCTTCTTGTAGGGAATTAGATTAATTAAATTAGATTTAGAAAATATCTAGGGGTTTTTGATACAGTCTCTTAATTCAGGGCATGAAGATCAACTTGGCTGTGAGCGATTAATTTATCAGCTGGGGGAAAAACAAGAATGAAGTCAGGTGAAAACAGGAAACAAACAGGAGACTTAATCGACTGAAAAACAAGGTTGAAGCCAGGAAAAATTTAATGGACTAAGAAACAAAGTATCTGGCCTGGCATTGTTTTCAGCTGCTAAGTGGGTGGAGCTGAATTAAGCTGAAACAGGTGGAACAAGGAGAGATCCTATTTAAGGATGGAGCCAGAGGCCCCCATGATAGAGAGCTCTGAGAGTCCTGCTGGAGAAAGTGCCGGTGAACTGATGGCCAGATCTCCCTGAGGCAGAAAGAAACTGTTGAGCAGAGAAAGCCTCAGCAAGACAGCAAAAGGCCAAGGACTAAACCCTGTGGCTCAGCTTTTGCCTAGAGGGGTTTGACCTGTCTGAACAGTGGCCTAAACGAAACTGTGGCCAGCTTTAAAGACTGAGGCAGAGAGGCAGAGTTGCTGATGAGAAGGAAGTAAGTTGGCCTACAGAGGGCTGGGGTCTCCCAGAGAGAAGAAAGCCTCAAGCCTTATTTAAGGTGAGGCAATTTACCCTGAAGAATCTACATCTGAGACATTCCAAAAAAAAAAAGAAAAAGAAAAAAACTGCTAAGTGCGTTAAAAGGTCTACTACAGAAACTGTGTTCCTGATGACTGAAGACCTGCCCCAGAGACTGTATCCTTCTAAAAGGTTAGATAATTGTAATAGTTATCAACAGGTTTAGTGGTTAGGTTAAAGGGGTTGTAGGAATTTGTATGGTTAATAGTTAAGAAATTGTTGGTATTTGTTATAAGTGAATATTGTAAATAAAGAAATACTTAATAATTTAAAAAGTTTAGTTTCACCTTATACTGTAGAATCCATTGTTATTATAATCAAAAGCTCAAGATTTCAAATTTCCTTTGATTGTCTTTAAGTATAGAAATTTATATACATCTAGTCTTCTGGATAGAGGGAAGAAACCGTTCTTTCATGGTTCTAGTCATACTGAAAATCAAAATCAAGTGAACTTTTGCTCCTCTGCTCCTGGAAGGTCTCTCTTCCCTGAGCTCTTTTTAAAACACATTCATACTTTTAACCCAAAATCATTTCCCAAGTTTCTACTATGACACAAAGTTGTAAGAGTCTACTGCTTTCTCTGTAATGTGGGTTTCAGGACAGATTACAAACAATAGTGATGCTAACATATATGAAATTTATTTCTTTTTGTAAGCTTAAAAAGATTCCTGTAAGCTTCGGGAAATCAACATGAATCTTCCTCTGATGGGTCAAATTAACTCTAAATAATAACCCAGTCAATCAACCAGCTAAGGTTCCCTACCTATTTCCTATTTCAGAGGGTAGGATCCCTCTCCCTTTTACTAATTTTGGGATTCCTCTTCCCCAACTACTGAGATCATGGGCCTAATATTTCAGAAGTACACCCAAGAAATTTTTTCTAGGGAGAAAATTTTTGTAGGGAGAAATTTTTTTCTCCCTAAACACTCCTTATCTTCTGTCCTTAATATACATATATCTGTTCCAGAAACCTGTCATGTCCAGGTGTTACCAGATGTTTTCTCAAAATCACCAGGACAACTCCAAAGTTGGTGGTGGTGACTTTTTTTCTGGGGAAGTCTCTCAGGTAGATTCTAACTTAACCTGACTTCTCTGATACTCTATCTCTCTATGTAATTCTCAATGCCTACCTCCCTGTTCTGTTCTATCTACCTTGTTTTGATCCCAAATATTGGATGTGGGAATACTTTGTCCATCGCTGAAAAACAGACTCCTGAAATGGACATGCAAAACATCCTTTTGGAAGAGTGTGTGATGTTTCACTAGCCAGAAACTGTCACCTGTGGTGAACATGATTTTTGCTAGAAATGTCCTTTGATGGACTGACTCCTTGGATAGCACATGATCTTGATCAGCAGGAAAGAACTTGTGCAGAGGGTGTGAGGTTAAGAAATATAAAGCATTCTTGTGCAGAGGTATAAATGTACCTCCCTGGAAACATGGAGGGGCTTTTTGTTTGTTATCACTTCTCATTGATTGTCATCACATCTCATTGCTTCTCATCACTACTTTGCCTAAGTTTGCTGCTGCCAAGACTTGCTGAGGATCGCAGCCCAGGTCAGGCTGAGCCCAGGTTGGGCCTCACTGGGTGTGAGAAAACCTGCTGCCTCTTCAACTGTCCTTGCTGGTGCTCCTGGTTAGCTGTGCTCCCATTGCTGCTGATTGCTGTGTTCCAGATGCTGTTGATACCTGTTCTTGTGTGTGCTGTATGGCTGGTCTGCTGGAATACTGACAAATTTCCCCAAGGACCTATGACTAAAAAGGTCTATACTCTGTCTCTAATAATATCCTTTCTCTGGTACCTTGGGTCAGCCTGGGTTGGAAGGTGGATAGCTTTAAATAAATAGTCTAAAAGTAGGTGTTCACACCACACACTTCCACTGTTAGGATTCCCACAAGAACACCAAGCTACACAACCATAACATATATGTAGTGGACCTATCTCAGACTCATGCAGGGCCCATGTTTGTCATTTCAATTTATATGCACTCTTCAATTGCTAGTTAGATGATTCGATGGGCAATGTTCTTGTTGTGTCCTCAACCCCTCTGGTCCCTATAATCCTTCCCACCTCTCTTCTTTGGTATTCCCCTGGCTCTGTGTAGTGTTTAGCTAATGGGTCTCTGCATCTACTCCCATCATTTTCTGGATGATACCTCTCTAATAACACCTGGGCTAGGCATGAACCTATGAGTATAGGAGAATATCATTAGAAATCATGTAATTGCCAGTAATGTTTGGTTTCTATCCTGGGTCTCTGGGCTTTCAGACCTCTGGTTCCTGGCCATACAGGTAGTGTCAGGCATGGGTTTCCTTTCATGCTACAGGAAAGATTCTAGGTCCAAGGTTTTGTGGTTGGTTTGATGTCCTAGACCCACTGCTGGGAGATGTGCCTGGTTATAACCAGGAGGTTTCACTAGGGTCACTCTTATAGATTCCATGGAGATTTCATTGAACTAAGTTTCTACATCACTCCACAAACTCTCCCAGTTCCCTTTGTCTCTCCTAGTACTCTCTCCCTCCATCCCTACCACCCTATACCTGATCCCTCATGTTTCCATCCCAACCTGCCCTTAGTCTACACACAAAATATAATCTATTTTCTCTTCCTAGGGAGATATCTGCATCACCCCTTGAGCCCTTTTTGTTACTTAGCCTCTGTGAGTTTGTGAATTGTTCCATGAATATCATTTACTTAACAGCTAATGTCTACTTCTATGTAGTACATACCATGCTTGTCATTATGGGTCTGGGTTACCTCATTCAGGATGATTTTTATTAGTTCTATCCATTTGCCTGACAATTTCATGATATCATTGTTTTTCATAGCTGAGTAATACTCTGTTGTGTACATGTAACACATTTCCTTTATCCATTCTTCAGTTTAGAGACATCTAGGTTTTTTCCACTTTCTTAATTTTATGAATAAAGCCACTATGAGTACAGTTGAGTAAATTTCTTTGTGGTAGGATGGAAAATCCTTTGGGTATATACTCAAGAGTGATATAGCTAGGTCTTCAGGTAGACCAATAAAAATTTTTCGATGAAACTGCCATATTAATATTCATAGTGACTGTACAAGTTTGCACTACCACCAGCAATTGTTCTACATTCTCACCAGCATGTGCTGTCACTTGAGTTTTTCATTTTAGCCATTCTTACAGGTGTAAGATGAAAAATCAAAGTGTTTTTTTTATTTGCATCTCTAGAATGAAGCCTACTTGATCATGGTGGATGATGCTTTTGATGTGTTCTTGGTTCAGTTTTCAAATATTTTATAGAGTACTTTTGCATTTATGTTCATGAGGAAAGTTTGTATGGATTTCTCTTTGTTGAGTCTTTGTAAAGTGTGGGTATCAGCGTGACTGTGGCCTCATAAATGACTTTGTCAATGTTCTTTTATTTTCCTATTATGTGAAATAATTTGAGGAATTCTGACATTAACTCTTCCTTGAAAATCTGGTCCAATTCTATGATAAAACATACTACTCTGGGATTTTATTTTTTTTTGGGAGACTTTTAATGATTGCTTATATTTCCTTAGGCTTTTATAGGTCTGTTGAAATTATCAAAATGTAACTATTGTTATTACTATAAACAGCATATTGAAAACAAGGAAAGCTTGTAGCACATGTGATCTACATGGTAATAAACATAGAGGCCAACAATTCACCATCCGTTCTTGCCAAGTGGGAAGGGATTTCCAAGGGCCTTGCCACAATAGAGTCTAAGGAGTCTCCATGAGCCTTCCCACAGTAGAGTCCAATCAGTGAAGCACTGATATGTTCACTAAGATGCTGCATGACCAGCAGCATATACTCAAGACTAGGATCTATTGCAGAGCTTCACACCAGTCCAGGCTCCATATTTATGTTTTAATTTGTTATTTCCATGAAAGTAGAATCCAGAGTTGGCTTTGGAAACCTTTACATTTACGAGAAAAACAAGTGCAGGGAACAAATAATAGATCAAATATGCATTACTTTGTATAATTCAGAGAACTACTACCCACCATCTGCTTACAGAGATATTACTTTTGCATCATAGATAAAGGCAAACTAATTTTGAAGGAACTGTAATAATGAAAAACTTACAAGTTAATGGAACTTCAACAACAAATTTCAATAGCAAGTATTATTTCTTAACTTGTATTGCTCTCCTGCAAGTGTGTTAGAATCTGTTTAAATGTATTCGTATGACTACATTGGCATATGAGATCAAGAATGACAGTTCAAGCAATTTAATATTTTTTTCAGAAATTTTCTTTCTGGACTCTATAAACCTGGTAATCAGGTTTTTATAATCATATTTTTATAAGAGGAAGGTGCATATGTGTGTTTACAATAAATCTTTTACTTTTCTCTTATTATCAATTAAATAAATATAAGTAGGAGCACTTTTTGTTCAGATGAAGAAACAATCCTAGTTAATTCATTAGGAAGTTTAAAGAGAAAATATATCAAAGTGAAATCTGGGCTTTGGGGTATTTTTCTGATGCTACAGTCCTCAATGCAGATAAAAGAGTTTATCATCACAAAAGCCATGAATCAGTGGTATAAAGGTGCATTAGAACACTTATCAAAGAGCAGCTGGTGTTCACCATCATCAGTTATTCAATGATATTATAAAATTAAACTATAAAAATATAGACATGTTTCTCATTTTTTCACTTTCTAAGTCACCACCAGGTTCAGTGTACAAAAATGTCATATTAGTGATTGGACCTCAATGGTAATTTTGAGAAACTAGCCATACTCCTCAAAATATAAAGACGTTTTTTCAAAGCCAAGGATAGGATGAATATGATGAATGTTTTATTAAATAATAACTAATATTTGACATGTAAATGATGGAAGCCTGTCGACCAATGACTGAGATATCTCTTAGCCATTTTTTTTCCTGAGTACTCTCTATTCAGGTCCAATATAATTTTTGAATGGGTCATTTGGTTTTCTCTTTTGACTCTGCTTTTTAAAAGTTCTTTGTATATTCTGGATATCAATATTCTGTAAAATGTATAGCTGACAAAAATTATATCTTATTCTATGGACTTTCTTCTCACAAGGTTGATTATTTCTTTAGCTGTGCAGAATCTTCTTAGTTTTATGAAGTTCCACTTGTCAATCATTTGCCTTATTTCTTTGGAAAATGGAGTCTCATTCAGGAAGTCCTTTCCTATACCTGTATCATCTAAGTTACTCGCCATGTTTCTTCCAACAGTTTCAATGTTTCATACTGCATATTTAGGTCTCTAATACATTTAGAGTTAATTTCTGTGCAAGGTGACAGGTATAGGTCTCATGTCATTCTTCTAGTTGTAGAAACATCCAGTTTTCCCAGTACCATTTGTTGAAGATGCATCAGTTTTCCTAGTGCATAATTTTGGCATCTTTGTCAAATATTTAGTGGCTAAAGTCATTCTTTCCTTGTTTCAGTCTTTGATTTTGTTCCATTAGTTTACTGTCTTTTTGTGCTGGTACTATATTGAATTTGTTATTATGTCTCTGTAATATATATTATGATCTGGAATTGTAATACTTCCAACATTGTTTCCTTTCCTAAGGAGAATTACTGTCAACAGAGTAAAGCTGGGAATGGTAAAAGTGATTCTCCCCAGGGAATAGCACACCAATTGATGGTCCAATGCCAAATGATAAGCTCTAAAACATAATACAAGTAACATTATGTGAATTCAACAGGTTATATTTATAAATATATGTTTATAAAATACATACATGCATGCAATAAGAATTTAGGGAAAAAATGCAATGAATTTGATGGATAATGGTGGTGGGTATAATTGAGAATTTGGAGGAAATAAATGGAAGGGAGAAACACTGTTATTAATCTATAATTTCAAAAATCAATTTTAAAAATTTAAAAGTGACTGTGACTGAAGAAAGTCCTAGATGAAAATGTTATGAAAGATTATATTTACATAAAATATTAGCAATAATTATCATACTTAAGGGATATGTATGTATGTATGTATACCCAAGTTTTGAAAGTACAAAATAACTCCATTATCCTGTTTCCATAGAAGGATATAGATAGATGGAGGTGATAACATAAAATGATCAGGATGGTAGACAGTCCCAAAATACTATTTCTACATAAATAAACAGAAAATGTCCAAAGGTGACAAGGTGAAGTATTCAATTTTTGAGAGCCCCATGAGGTTCAATTCTAAGACATGTTATATTTTGTGTGTCCACATTGTTTCTACATCTTTCAAATAGAAGTGGGCTTTAAACAGAAACAAGAAACAAATGATCAGGTACTCAACATTCTGTATATAAGTAGGAGATAGGTAGATGGATAGATGATGATATGCAGATGATAGATGATGATAGAAGATAGATAGACAGACAGACAGACAGAAAGACAGATAGATGATAGATACATAGATGACAGCCAGATAGACAGACAAACAGATGATAGGTAAGCAAGTGTTTTTTTAATAAAATCACTTTATTATACTTATCTCTCAAGTGATAACACTATATACCTTGTTTAAGGAAGCATTGCAAACAAATACATGCCTATTTTTAAAGACAAAAATAACTAAGCATCCAAGATTTAGGACGCATGGTCTCAAAATCTTCCTATTAAAGTCTTCCAGGGGCTGAAATTACTAGGTTATTGAACCATGCCAAATTATCAGTATTGTTTCTCTTTCTCTTACTTTGTTTGTGAAAAAACAGACTGTACTGATGAGGTTGGTATGTCCATATAAATGGAACCACATATTTTATTTTAGATTTTATTCTGCATGTAATGTAGACATATAATGTTGTCAAACATATTATATGGGTCTGTCATATATATTATATATGTCTGTCATAGAGTAATTAATCTGTCTTAAAATATCTCTGTGCACCCAGGTACTAGAGTGGAGGCCAGCCTCAAGGAGCAGAGGCTGGTGCAGAGCCCTGTGTGGAACAGAAGCCAGCACTGAGCCTGCTGCAGAAGCAGGCATGGAGCCACTCAAATACCCAACAAGTAGCTACAAACCCCAGACAGGGTACTCAACCAGCTTCCTGAGCACCCAGCTACCACACCAGCATTCCAAACAGGAGAAATGCAGAATCACCAAGATTTATCTCCAGCAGAGCAACAGTCTGAGAGACTCAAGAATATTGGGGCTTACCCAGAAAGGTGTTGGACATGCATGTCCCTCTACTGGTTATACAATTACCTGGAAGAACATTGCACCCAGACAGGGCTGAGGACTACTCTTTCTGCACTGGTATAGTGTCCTGCAGGTCTGATTACTGCAGGGCCTTGAGAGGTAGCCCCAACTGCTAGATAGAGGTACCTCCTGGCTCCCTGAGTGCCCAACATTCACACCGTCACTCTGACAACATAAAGAAGACCAGCATTGCCACTGAAATTATAAGATCAGAGCAAGCTGAAACATGGGTGGTCAAGTTATAAGGCTGCCAAACTCCACTGAGTCCAAGCCCAATGGATGGGTTGTGGTGTTGATATCTGAGCCAGTGCACCTTGCCCCTTCTCAGAGAGATACCCAGTCTTCAGCATCTACAGCTCCTGTGTGGGAGCAATGAGTTCTTGGCCTTTGTGCACTTCCAAAGTGATACAGACTACAAGAGCTTATTGCTTAGGACTGAGAGGCATGGAGGTGCTCTGGGACCACCTAGAAGAAGCCCCTTGGGGGACCACAATCAAAGACCAAATCCTCAGATCAGAAACATGAGTGACAGGATATCTGCTGCTCTAGCCTACAATCCATGGTCCTCCGATCCACATCAACATCACTAGGAAGACCTGCTAGATCCAAAGACCCTGCAGATTGGACTAACACATCCCACCCAATCCCTGACCTGAGTCCCAAATTGGGACAAAACAGGAAGAGGTGAACATTGGGTGATCCATCAAGACCCAGTCCCCATCTAAAGACCACACTTAACTTGTGTTAAGCTACAGACCACCAAGATTATACAGACTCTACACCAAAGCTTCCTCCTTGGCACCAGGTCCAGAAGACATCAGGAACAATCAGCTTAGGTCAATGGAAGAACAAAACTGACAAAAATCAGGGAAATATTTCTCAAACAAAATTCAGTGAGGTTGTCACAGTAAGCCTTGAACATCCCACCACAGCTGAAACACATGAAAATGATGAAAAAATCTATACTTAAGAAAATGATGGAGTCCTTACAAGAAGAAGTTAAATCCCTGAAAGAATTTAAAGAATCCATAATTTTACAAATGAAAGCAATGGAGAATATCATTTGACACTGCCAATACAATGTAGCCCAACTTGAACAGGAAAGAGAAGAGGCAATGAAAGATTTGAAAGATTAGCAGACAAAGACAAGCACATTGGAGTAGAAAACATATAAAACAAACAAAATTGTTCAAGACTTGAAATTTGAAGTGAAAACAATAAAGAAAACACAAGCAGAGACAATCCTAGAGGTGGAAAATCAAGGGAAGAGAACAGAAACTAAAGACATGCGTATCAAAAATAGGATACAAGAGATGGAAGACAGAATCTCAGGCATAGAAGATTCAATTGAAGAAATCAGTATAACAACCAAAGCAAATGAGAAATCTAAAAACGTTCCCACCAACAATATCCAAGAAACGAAGTACTCAATGAAAAAATGGAAACTAAGAGATATAGGCATAAAGCAAAGAGAAGACTCCCGACTCCAAGGTCCAGGAAACATCTTCAACAAAATAATAGAAGAAAACTTCCCAAACCTAAAGAAAGATTTGCCAGGAAAATTCCAAGAGGCAAACAGAACACCAAACAGATTAGATCAGAAAATAAACTCCTCTCTCCACATAATAATGGAAACTCCAAATGTACAGAACAAAGAAAGAATATTAAAAGCTGTAAGAGAAAGAGATCAAGTAACATATAATGGCAGACCCATCAGAATTACACCTGACTTCTCAGAAACTTGAAAGGCCAGAAGGGCCTGGGCAGGCATCCTACAAGCCCTGAGGGAATACAGGTGCCCAGCCAGATGACTATACCCAGAAAAACTCTCTATCAACATAGATGAGAAAACAAGATATTCCATGACAAAATCAAATGTAAACAGTATCTATGCACAAATCCAGCCTTACAGAAGATCCGAGAAGGAAAATTCCAACCCAGAGAAGATAACTACACCCAAGAAAACAGAGGAAGCAAAAACTCCACTGGAGATAAACCAAAAGAAAACACAACAACCACCTACCTCAAAATAACAGGAAGTAACAATCTTTGGCCATTAATATCCACCAAAATCAATGGACTCAACTCCCCAATAAAAAGGCAAAAGCATAAAGAATGGATCCTTAAACAAGTCACATCATTTTCTGCATACAAGAAACTCATCTCACTAACAAAGATAGACACTACCTCAGAGTAAAGGGCTGAGAAATGTCTTTCAAGCAAATGGGCCCGGGAAGCCAGCTAGAGTAACCATCCTAATATGAAATAAAATAGACTTTCAACTGAAGTTAATAAAAAAAAAAAAAGATAGGGAAGGGCACTACACACTCATTAAAGGAAAAGTTCATCAAGATGACATCTCAATACTGAATATCTATGCCCCAAATACAAGAGTACCCACATTTGTAAAAGAAACTCTTCTAAAGCTTAAACCACACATTGATCCCCACATATTAGTAGTGGAAGACTTCAACACCCCACTCACAATAATGGACAGGTCATCAAGACAGAAGCCAAACACAGAAATTTTGAGTATAACAGAGGTCGTGAACCAAATGGACTTAAGACATGTCTACAGAATGATTCACCCAAAAACAAAAGAATACACCTTCTTTTCAGCAGTGCATGCAACCTTGTCCAAAATCGACCATATTGTCAGACAAAAAGAAAGCCTCAACAGATACAACGAAATTGAAATAACCCCTTGTATCTTATCAGACCACCATGGAATAAAGCTGGACTTCAACAACAACAGAAATAACAGAAAACATGCACATTCATGGAAACTGAACAATTCTCTACTGAATGACTATTGGGTCAGGGAAGAAATAAAGAAGGAAATCAAAGACTTCCTAAAATCCAACGACAATGAAGGCACACATACCCAAACCTATGCGACACAGTGAAAGCAGTGCTATGAGGAGTGTTCATAGCACTAAGTGCCTTCACAAAGTAAATGTAACAGCTCATACTAGAAAATTAAGAGCAGAACTGGAAGATCTGGAAAAAAAGAAGCAAACACTCCCAGGAGGAGCAGAAGGCAAGAAATCATCAAACTTAGGGCTGAAATTAACAATTTAGAAACAAAAACAACAATACAAAGAATCAACAAAACCAAGAGTTGGTTCTTTGAGTAAAATCAACAAGATAGACAAACTCTTAGCCAAATTAACTAAAATGCAGTGGGAAAAACTCAAATCAACAAAATCAGAAATGAAAAAGGATAAAAGGAACAGACATTGAGGAAATCCAGAGAATCTTTATGTCCTACTTTAAAAATCTGTACTCCACCAATTTTGAAAAGCTAAGTGAAATGAACAATTTTGTTGATAGAGTCCATCTACCAAAGCTAAATCAAGATCAGTTTAATAAAATAAACAGTCCTATAACAACTAAGAAAATAGAAACAGTCATTAAAAGTATCCCAACCCCCCCAAAAAAGAAAGAAAGAAAGAAAGAAAGGCCCAGAGCCAGATGGTTTCAGGACAAAATTCTACCACACCTTCAAAGAAGAGCTAATAGAAATACTGTCCAAACTCTTCCACAAAATTGAAAGAGAAGGAACACTGTCAAAATCATTCTATGAGGGCACAGTCACCCTGATTCCTAAAGCACACAAAAACCCAACAAAGAAAGATAACTTCAGACCAATTTTCCTTATGAACATAGATGCAAAAATACTTAATAAAATACTGGCAAACTGAATCCAAGAACACATCAAAAGTATTATATAGTATGATCAAGTAGGCTTTATCCCAGGAATGCAGGGATGATACAACATTCAAAATTCCATCAATGTAATTCACTATATAAACAAGCTGAAAGAAAAAAAAAACACATGATCATCTCACTGGATACTGAAAAAGCTTTTGACAAAATCCAGCACCACTTCATGTTAAAAGTCTTGGAGAAATCAGGCATACAAGGACCATACTTAAACATAAAGGCAGCAAGCCAGTAGCCAACATCAACCTAAATGGAGAGAGACTTAAAATATTCACTCAAAACTCAGGGACAAGGCAAGGATTCCCACTTTCACCATATCTCTTCAATATAGTACTTGAAGCTCTTGCTAGAGTAATAAGACACAAAAAGGAGAACAAGAAGATTCAAATTGGAAATGAAGAAGTCAAATTTTCCCTATTTACAGATGATATGATAGTATACATAAGTGACCGCAAAAATTCCACAAGAGAACTCCTACAACTGATAAATACCTTCAGCAAGATAACAGGTTACAAAATTAATTCAAAAAATTGGAAGTCCTTCTTTATGCAAAAGATAAATGGTCTGAGAAAGAAACTAGGCAAAAAATACCCTTCACAATAGCCACAATGTAAAATGCCTGGTGGTAACTCTAATGAAGCAAGTGAAAGAACTGTATGACAAGAACTTCAAGTCCTGAAGAAAGAAATTGAAAAGGACATCAGAAATTGCAAAGATCTCCCATGCTCATGGATAGGTATGATCAACATAAAAAATGTCGCTATCCTGCCAAAAGCAATATACCGATTCAATGTGATTCCTATCAAAATACCAACACAATTCTTTATAGACCGTGAGAAAACAATTCTCAATTTTATATAGAATAACAAAAAACCCAGTATAGCTATATCTATCCTGTACAATTAAAAAAAAAACCTGGAAGTTTCACCATCCCAGATTTCAAGCTATATTACACAGCAATAGTAATAAAAACAGCATGATAGTGGTATAGAAACAGACAGTGGATCAATGGAATCGAATTTAAGACCCAGAAATGAACCAATACACCTACAGTCACTGAATATTTTAAAAGAAGCCAAAACTATACAATGGAAAAAGGATGGCATCTTCAACAAATGGTACTGGTGTAACTGGATTTCGACATGTAAAAGAATGAAATTAGACTCATCTTATCACCTTGCCCAAAACTTAAGTCCAAGTGGATCAAAAAACTTGACATAAAGCCCAGCACACTAAATCTAGCAGAAGAGAAAGTGGGGAAAAGCCTCGAACTCATTGGCACAGTTGACAACTTCCTGAACAAACACCAATAACACAGTCTCTAAGACCAACAATCAATAAATGGGACCTCATGAAATGGACAAGGTTCTGTAAGGCAAAGGACACTGTCATTTGAACAAAACAGCAACCTACAGATTGGGAAAAGATCTTTACCAAACCCAGTTCTGACAGAGGGCTAATATCCATAATTGTAAAGAACTCAATAAATTAAACACAAAGAAACCAAATAATTCAATAAAAAAATGGAAAACTGAGTTAAACCAAGAATTCACAAAGGAGGACTCTCTAATGGCTGAGAGACATTTGAAGAAATGCTCAACATCCTTAATCATCAGAGAAATGCAACTCAAGACACCTCTGGGATTCCATCTCACACCTGTCAGAAAGGTTAAGATCAAAAACTCAAATGGCAGCACATGCTGGGGAGGTTGTGGAGAAAGGGTAACACTCCTCCATTACTGGTGGGAGTGCAAACTTGTACAGCCACTATGAAAGTCAGTCTGGTGATATCTTAGAAAAATTGGAATAGCCTTACCTCAAGACCCAGCCATACCACTTCTGGGTATCCACATAAATGATTCCTCACCAAACCACAAGGACATATCCTCATCTATGTTCATAGCAGCCTTATTTGTAATAGCTACAAACTGGAAACAACCCAGATGTCCCTCAACTGATGAATGGATAAAAATAGATTGTGAGGAAAGTTAGTATGAAAGCTGAGTTAGATATAGAACATTAAACTCATGGAGTTGGTTAGATAGTAGAATTTTAAAGTCAGGTACCAAATACATGTAGACTGGACATTGGGAATGTATTCTAAGCCATATAAGTCTCATAATTGTGGCCTATTTATTTCTGTTGTTTTGTATTGTATTTATTGTTATAAGAAAAAGAACCATTTGTTGGACTGAAAGGGGGAGCTGTTGGGGGGGAAGATATACCTTAAACTAAAAAAAAGGTAGAAGATGGGGGGGTCGAGGGGGAACAGGGTGGAAGGGTGGGACAGGAGGGAGGAGTAGGGGGGGATTGTGATTGAGCTGTAACTTGAAGAAATAAAAATAAATTATAAAACAAAACAAAACAAAAAATATTGTGGCACATTTACACAATGGAATACTACTCAGCTATCAGATACAAGGAAATCATGCAATTTGCCACCAAAAGGATGAAACTAGAAAAGCTCATCCTGAGTGAACTAACCCAGACTCAGAAAGATGCACACAGCATCTACTCACATATAATTGGATTTTAGCCATATAGTACAGGATAACTATCCTACAACCAACACACCAAAATGATCAGGAACATAGATTTTTGTCACCTATCATGCTACCATGTAGGCCCCCAGTGCAAGAGGAAGCTCTTAGCTTTCATATGACTGTGAGTGGGAGGGGCTGATATGTAGGGACATTCCACATCAGGAGTGAGATGGATGGGAGAGGGAGGAGAGGGTGGTAGGATGGAACCAGGAGGGGTGGAAAGAGGGTACTATGATGGAGTTATAACTTGAAGTAATAAATAAACATTATATATATATATATATATATATATATATATATATGTCATACCTGTTCACCATTGACCTCATAGTACAGTACAACCAATGATTGTTCTCCTGACTGCAAGGTTAGAATAATTCGTATTATATGAATCATGTTGTATATACTCTTTTCAGAATTATTTCTTTTGACAATTAAGCTACTATTCAAATTCCATTATATTTTTCATTATATTATTCAAATATTCCATTATATTTTTTCTATATAACTTTCAATTGCCTTATTTTTCACAGTTTATACAAATTCATCTATTATACATATTAGTCATTAAGATGTTTTTACAATGATTAACTATGGTGATATATTTATTCAATACCAAGACTTTGTGTGAGAGTTCAAGTAATCTGGGTTATCCATGAACCAAACTTCCTAGAATATATTGTGCATCTATTATATCTGTGTAATAACCTTTCATGTATCTTTAAAATACATTTTTAATTTTATCTTATCACCAACAACTTATGAAGGAAAAAAGAATTGATGATATTCCAATAATATATTTATATTCCAAGTGTGTTTTAATGTCAGATGTTTAATATTTTACACAATAAGATATTCACAAGCTTAATGGCAAAGAGTGGATATCATTCATGTATTTCAAAGTACCACAGATATATCAGTGCTTTGTACATCTGTGCAACTTTGCTATCTCTTGTAGCAAACTGAAGAAAAAAATTCCTGTTACCTTGGAGCCCTAGACTTTTTTATTAGTTTATTTATTACTTCAATTTACATCTCCATCACAGTCCCCTCCCTCTTCCCCTCCCAGAACCACTCTCATCCTCCCACCCTCTCCCCCTTCTCCCTCTTATCCTACTCCTCCAGTGTGGGGTGCCCTTTAATTCAGCAGCCATATGAGGAATAAGAACTTCCTCAGCCATATGGGAGCCTACATGGCAGCTCCACTAGGACAAAGTATCCCACTAACAAGTAACACAAAGTCTATGTTCCTGTTCACTTCAATACATTGGTTGTAGAATAGTTATCTTGTACTATATGGCTAAAATCCAGTTATAAGTGAATATATGCCATGTGCATCTTTCAGGGTCTGGGTTAGCTCACTCAGGATGAGCTTTTGTAGTTCCATCCATTTGACTGCAAATTGTATGATTTCCTTATTTCTGATGGCTGAGTAGGATTCCATTGTGTAAGTGTATTACAGATTTTTTATCTATTCATTGGTTGAGAAACATCTGGGTTGTTTCTAGTTTCTAGCTATTACAAATAAAGCTGCTATGAACATAGTTGAGGAGATGTCCTTGTGGATTGGTGAGAAATCATTTAGATGTGTACCCAGAAGTGGTATGGCTGGGTCTTGAGGTAGAGCTATTCCAAGTTTTCTAAGATATCGCCAGACTGATTTCCATAGTGGCTGTACAAGTTTGCACTCCCACCAGCAATGGAGGAGTTTTCCCCTTTCTCCACAACCTAGACAGCATGTTGTGTCATTTGAGTTTTTGATCCGACCATTTTGACATGTGTGAATATCAGAGTCACCTTGAGTTGTATTTCTCTGATGATTAAGGATGTTGAACATTTTTTCATGTGTCTCTCTGCCAAATTCAAGAAATTAAACACCGAGAAACCAAATAACCCTACCAAAAATGGGATACAGAACTAAATTAAGAATTCACAAAAGAGGAATCTCTAATGGCTTATATTTTTTGAAAATTATTTTTGTTTTTTCAGTTAATGTTTTTATAGTATCTCCCTTCCCAAACTCTTCCATATCCTACCCACCTCCCTACCAACCTAACTTCATGTTCTCTTTCCTTCTCATTCTATTTTACACTCTTCCTCCCCTCTGTCTCACAAACACACACACACACCACAGTGAAAATCAAAGTAAAGAATCTATAAATATAACCAATAAGGCAAAAACTATCAAAATAAAACACAAAAATTATAATGAAGTTTATTTTGTTAGAGATAATAACTTCTCAGCATGGGGCCTGCCTTGGAGTCTGATTGATACACATAGTTACACTCCCCTACAGAAAACTGCTTTTTACTTTTACAGAGATTATCAATACAAATAGATTCTTGATTAATATTAGGACTTGTGTCAGCATTTCTGGTGTAATAGATGTACATTTATGGCTAGAGAAAGGGCTCGAGAGTTAGCACTGGCTACTTTTCAGAGTATTCAAGCTTAATTCCCAGAATTCACAGGTGGCACACAACAAACAGTCTGCTACTCCAGTTCCAAGTGATCTGATGCTTCTGTTTTCCACAGGCACCAGAAATTCATGTGGTGCACAAACATACAAATACACATGCAAAATACCCATACACAGAAAATAAAAGTAAATAAATCATGTTTAAAGGAAATGAATATGTGTGGATTATGATATTCAAAACAGCCTAGGCATTATCTTCTCCTAACAACAAGGTTAAATAATAAAATAAAGGTTATATGTGACTCTTCTGTAAGTAAAGGGAAAATGTAGAGAGTGTACATATCTCATAGCAAGTTAGATGTTGATATTCACCATCTTTACTTTAAAGAAATAAAATATACCAGGTAAAGGAGCTCATATATCAAAGCAGTAGAACACTACCACACTTCTTACATAATCCTTAGTAACTTTTAAAGTTTAGTTTGCTTTGAAACCAAATTGTCATCTATTTTTATGCTTGGCAGAGATCCTTATATCTGACTACTTCTGTCTACCATCACACTTTTGTTCTTGGCCAGGCATTGTAATGTATTTTTAAATGCAGCTTATCTTTCAAATACTATACTCTATATATTTCCTATATGATTAGTTGTTCTAGTCCAGGTTACCTTATTATTTTAATTTATATTTTGCTACTTAAATGCACTACTCTTTCAACTTTACTGAATATATTCTCAAATGTATTCGATATCAACAATGGAAAAGAATATTCTTAGTTCCTCACTCTGTCCTCTGAGTCCAGGAGGCTACCTGGACAGAATATGAAATAAATAGGGCATATACATGCATTTACACTTCCACAAGGATTGAACACAAGAAGAATCCTGAAGAATATTTCAAGAACATAAGCATATGCAGAAATCAGAAAG
>CAJQZJ010034167.1:2198962-2258860 GCA_907164525.1 Lophiomys imhausi
TCCTGAAGAATATTTCAAGAACATAAGCATATGCAGAAATCAGAAAGCACTAGGGAAATTTTTATGTATGGTAGAATTTCTAGAGGTACATCACTGATAAGAGTATGATTGCATTTGCTTCTTATGGCAACAGTGACTGGAATACCATAGTAGAATCTGCAAATTCAGAGACAATTTCTACCCATATAATGGTACTACTAAGACAGCTAATTATATTAATATTATAGTGGTGTGAAAAGTGTTTGATTATTTTGAAGAGAAGAATTATACTTCCAGAATATTGCTATACTAAGAACTTGAGTCTGAAGTGATATTTCTGTATTGGGGAAATTTAGGGGTTTCCACATAAACCACATTTCTGCTATTCATATCAATTTAAAGTCCTTTCTTCTTCAGTATTTTCTTGGCTCAGTGCTTTTATTTAAAGATCTCTCTCTCTCTCTCTCTCTCTCTCTCTCTCTCTCTCTCTCTGTGTGTGTGTGTGTGTGTGTGTGTGTGTGTGTGTGTGTGCATGTACACAGGTCACATGTATATTCTCAAAACTCATATGTGTTTATGTACATGTAAACACTAGAAGACAATCCTAGAGGTAATGCTCAGGAATTCTATCTACTTGTATTGAGGTAAGGTTCTCTCATTTTCTTGAAATTAAGGGTAGAGTAACTTGTCATTGTGCTCCAGGAATCTTCCTCACCCATTTTTCCAGACTGTGATTGCAACTACATGCCATCACTGCCAGTATTTTCATGAGAATTGTAGGAATTAACACAATTGCAATGATATAATAACAAAACTGATTCCTCTGACTTTAGTGTGTGCATTATAACCCTATACTATGGCAAAAAGGTGAGATATCACTTTTGTACTTCAGAGTTCATGTTATAGAATCCTGTTATAAAATCTCTGGATTTTAAGTTTATACTTGTCAAAAAGTTGTTTAGAAACTTCTGGAAAAAAGCTGCCAGAGTGTAATCAGACTATGAGAAACTCACTTGGCATAAATTTAGAAAGACATCTATCTAATGAACAGTCTGAGACAAAATGTATTGAGTAGATAGGCATCTGACTTAGTACAGAGTTTGGGAATGTACCCAAAAGGCTTCCCATAAATAGGATGCTCACAGAATCTCAACTTCAATTTTCTAGGAGTCCCAGAATTATTTAACCAAAATATGAAGTTACAAATATGTATATAGAAATGGAAGTTTAAAAAACCAGTATAGAGAATTGAAAATTAAAAAAAAAACAATTGGCTTCCATTTGTATAATTAAAAGTTATAAATCTCTAATGCACATTACCACATTTCTCAAGTAAAGGTCTTGAAATGTATAAAGTTTCTATTTAGTGGAAATCTTAATTGATAAAATGGAAAAGACATAAAATATTTCCTATATAATTTATAATTCTCTGTAAATTATATGACGCATAAGAGATACAGATGCTAAGGTCTAATAGAAGCACAAAAGATGTTTAAAAGTTGTGTTTTAGATTCCAAGATGGTGCCAGCCCACAAGGACACATTTTGAGCACAGGGAAAACAGCTAGAACACTGCAGACATATAAACAAGCTGAGCAACAATCTGAGAGACATGAACCCACTGGATCTTACCCATTGAAACCAGGGACTAATAAAAGTCCCTGGGTGAGACTCTCAGACATTCAGAAAAAGAGAATGGCCAGCTGCAGAAGCTGCGGAAGCCATGGAAGCAGGAGAGCTTCACAATGAGAGAAGTACAGGGGCACGGGCTACTCAAATACCTAGAGAGCAGCTCCAAACCCTAATAGGGGAACTCACTGGCCTCCTGAGCACCCAGCTTCCACACAGGCATTCCAGCACCAAAAAGAGGACCAGAAGAGCCACAGAACAGGTATATTCTCAGTGGAACCATTGTGGCAGTGACCCACAGCACACTCTGAGGTACAGGAGAACTGCGGGACCACCATGGTTTATCTCCAGCATAGCAACAGTCTGGGAGGTGCAAGCAGTTTTGGGCTTCCCCATAAAAGTATTTGTCATACAGGTTCCCTCTACTGGATATACAATAACTCTGAAGAACATTGTGGCCAGACAAGACAGCAGGCTGCACTTCCTGCAGTGGTGCAGTGTTCTGCAGTTCTGATCAGTGCAGGGCCTTGGCAGGCAGCTCCAATCACCAGACAGAGGTACCTCCCAGTTTCCTGAGCACCCAGTTTCTAGGAGATCACTCCAGAACCCAAAAGAGGACCAGCAGAACCATAGGAATGGTAAGATCAGAGTGGGCTGAAAGGCAGGTGGTCAAGTTAAAAGATTGGGGAACTCCACTGAGTCTAAGCCCTGTGAACCTGAGTGTAGACTTCATATTAGATCCCCAGCCAGTGCACTTTGCCTCTTCTCGGTGGGATACCCAGTCTTCAGCATCTATAGTTCCAGCCCTAGAGCAGAGAGTTCCTGGCCTTTGTGCACTGTCTAAGTAACTCAAACTACAAAGGATTACCACTTAGGGCTGAGAGGCAGAGAGGTACAATTGGGACCACCTAGAAGGAGCTGCCTGGGGGGATTATGCAAACAAACCTGACCCTTGGACCAGATACATGAGCAGTAGGGGATCTTTAGCTCTATCCTACAATCCCTGCTCCTCCAAGCCCCACTGACATCAATAGGAAGACCTGCTAGAACTCAAGATCCTGCAGGCTGTAATAACTCATCCCACCCAATTTCTGACCTGAATTCCCAGATGGGGCACAACTGGAATTGGTGAACGTCAAGGATCCACTGAGATCCAACCCCCAACACAAGACTCCATCTACCTTGTGTTGAGCTACAGACCAACAAGATTATACAGATTCTACAACAAAGCTCTCTCCTTGGAACCAGATCCAGAAGACACTTGGAACAATCAGCTAAGGACAACCAGATGGCTGAAGATCAGCAAAAGAACAAAACTGACAAAAATCAGGGAAATATGATTCCAAAAAAATTCAATGATGCTAATACAGCAAGCCCTGACCATACCACCACAGCTGAAACACATGAAAATGATGACAAATTTACATTTAGGAAAATGATAGAGGCCTTACAAGAAGAAAATTAATCCTTGAAAGAATTTAAAGAATCCACAATTTTACAAATGAAAGCAATGGAGAATTCCATTAGAGACCTCCAAGCCAACTCAGCCAAAAATGAATGTGAAAGAGACAAGGCTATGAAATATTTGAAAGATTTGCAGACAAAGACAACCAAATTAGAGCAGGAGAAGTATAAAACATACAAAATTATTCAAGACTTGAAATTAGAAGTGGAAGCAATAAAGAAAATACAAGCAGAGACAATCCTGGAAGTGGAAAACCAAGGGAAGAGAACAGGAACTACAGACATGAGTATCAAAAATAGGATACAAGAGATGGAAGACAGAATCTCAAGTGTACAGGACTGGATTGAAGAAGTCAATACAACAACCAAAGAAAATGAGAAATCTAAAAATTCTCTCACCCACAACATCCAAGAAATCAAGGACTCAAAGAAAAAACAGAACCTAAGAATTATAGGCATAGATGAAAGAAAAGACTCCAGGAAACATCTTCAACAAAATCATAGATGAAAGCTTCCCAAACCTAAAGAAAGAGATGCCAGTAAAATTCTAAGAGGCATATAGAACACCAAACAGATTAGACCAGAAAAGAAATTCACCACATAATAGTGAAACTCCAAAGGTAAAGAACAAAGAAAGAATATTAAAAGCTTTAAGAGAAAAAGGTCAAGTAATGATGGGCAGACCCATCAGAATTACACCTGACTTTTCCTCAGAAACTTTAAAAGCCAGAAGGGTCTGGGCAGATGTCCTACAAACCCTAAGAGAACATAGGTGCCAGCCCAGACAACTATACCCAGCAAAACTTTCTATCAACATGGAGGAAAAAAAAGACATTCCATGAAAAAACCAAATTTAAGTAGTAGCTATTCACATATTCACCTCTACAGAAGACCCTAGAAGAAAAATACCAACCCAGAGAAGATAACTACACCCAAGAAAGCATAGGAAGCAAAAACTCCACCAAGCTAAATCAAAAGAAACATACAACCACCACCTATATCAAAATAATAGGAAATGACAACCTTTAGTCATTAAAATTCCTCAACATCAATAGAGTCAACTCCCCAATAAAAAGACACAGGCTTACAAAGTGGATTCATAAACAAGACCCATCATTTTGCCACATACAAGAAATGGATCTCACTAACAAAGATAGACTCTACCTCAGAGTAAAGGGCTGAGAAAAGGTTTTCCAAGCAAACGTTCCCAGGAAGCAAGCTGGAATAGCCATCCTAATATCAAATAAAAAAGACTGTCAACTTACATTAGTCAAAAAAGATAGAGAAGGCCACTACATATTTATTAAAGGAAAAATTCATCAAGATGACATCTTAATACTGAATATCTATGCCCCAAATACAAGGGTACCCACATTTGTAAAAGAAACTCTTCTAAAGCTTAAACCACTCATCGATTTCCACACATTAGTACTGGGAGATTTCAACACTCCACTCACAACAATGGATATGTCATCGAGACAGAAACCAAACAGAGAAATAATGACTCTAACAGAGGTCATGAACCAAATGGACCTTACAGATATAATAGAACATTTCACCCAAACACAAAAGAATACACCTTCTTTTCAGCACCTCATGGAACCTCTTCCAAAATTGACCATATTGTCGGACACAAAGCAAGCCTCAACAGACACAAGAAAATTGAAATAGCCCCTTGTATCTTATCAGACCATCATGGATTAAAGTTAGAATTAAACAACAACAGAAATAACAAAAAGCAACACATTCATGGAAACTGAACAACTCTCTACTCAATGACCACTGGGTCAGAGAACAAATAAAGAAGGAAATCAAAAACTTCTTAAAGTCCAATGAAAATGAAGGCTCATCATACCTAATGGGACATAATGAAACCAATGCTAGGAGGAAAGTTCATAGCACTAAATGTCTTCAAAAAGAAAATGATGACAGCTCATATTTGCAACTTAACAGTAGAACTGACAGAGCTAGAAAAAAGAAGCAGCAAAGATTCACAAGAGGAGCAGAAGGCAGAAAATCATCAAACTCAGGGCTGAAATAATCAATTTAGAAACAAAAAGAACAATATAAAGAATTGACAAAACCAAAAGTTGATTCATTGAGAAAATCAACAAAATAGACAAACCTTTAGCCAAACTAACTAAAAGGCAGAGGGAAAATACCCAAATCAACAAAATCAGAAATGAAAAGAGAAATAACAACAGACATCGAAGAAATCCAGAGAATATGTAGGTCTTATTTTAAAAATCTATACTCCACAAAATTTTAAAACTTAAGCAAAATGGACAATTTCCTTGATAGATTCCACCTACCAATGTTAAATCAAGACCAAGTTAACAGATTAAACAGACTTATAACCCCTAGGTAAATAGAAACAGTCATTAAAAGTTTTCCAACCCGCCCCCCCCCCAAAAAAAACAAACAAACAAACAAAAAAACCCAGGGTCACAAGGTTTCAGCACAGGAGTCTACCAGACCTTCAAAGAACTAAGATGAATACTCTTCAAACTCTTCCACAAATTAGAAACAGAAGGAATACTGCCAAACTCATCCTACAAGGCCACAGCAACCCTGATTCCTAAACCACACAAAGATCCAACAAAGAAAGAGAACTTCAGACCAATTTCCCTCATAAACATAGATTCAAAAATACTTAATAAAATACTGGCAAACCAAATCCAAGAACACATCAAAAGTATCATACACCATGATCAAGTAAGCTTAATCCCAGGAATGCAAGAATGGTTCAAATTATGAAAATACATCAACATAATTCACCATATAAATTAGGTGAAAGAAAAAAATTACATGATCATCCCACTGGATGATGAAAAAGCATTTAACAAAATCCAACACCACTCATGCTAAAAGACCTGGAAAGAACAGGCATCCAAGGACCATACCTAGAAATAATAAAAGCAATATGCACAAGCCAGTAGCCAACATCACATTAATAGAGAGAAACAAGCATTTTCTCTAAACTCAAGGACAAGACAAGGATTCCCACTTTCAGCATACCTCTTCAACACAGTACTTGAACTTCTAGTTAGAGCAATAAGAAAACTAAAGGAAATCAAGGGTATACAAATTGAAAACGAAGAAGTCAAATACCCTATTTGCAGATGATATGATAGTATACATAGGTGACCACAAATATTCCACCAGATAACAACTACAACTGATAAACACTTTCAGCAAGGAAACAAAATTAATTCAAAAAAATTGGAAGCCCTTCTTTATACAAAAGATAAATGGGCCGAGAAAGAAATTAGGGAAACAACGCCCTTCCCAATAGCCTCAAACAATATAAAATACCTTAGGGTAACTCTAACCAAGCAAGTGAAAGCCCAGTATAACAAAAACTTCCAGGCCTTGAAGAAAAAAATTGAAGAGGATATCAGAAGATGGAAAGATACATCATGTTCATGGATAGGTAGGATCAACATTATAAAAATGGCCATTCTGCCAAAAGTAATATATAGATGCAATGCAATTCCTACACCATTCTTTATAGACTTGGAGACAACAATTCTCAACTTCATGTGGAATAACAAAACACCCAGAATAGTTAAATCAATTCTGTAAAATAGAAAAACATCTGAAGGTATCATTATTCCAGATTTCAATTTATACTACAGAGCAATAGTAATAAAAACAGCATGGTACTGGTGTTAAAACAGACAAGTTGATCAATGGAATTAAATTGAAGATCCAGAAATGAACCTACACACCTATGGTCAATTAATTTTTAACAAAGAAACAAAAACTGTGCAATGGAAAAAGGACATTATCTTCAACAAATGGTGCTGGTCTAACTGGATGCCACCATGTAAAAGAATGCAAATAGACCACATTTATCACCTTGCACAAACTTAAGTCTAAGTGGATCAAGACCTTAACATAAAGCCTGACACACTGAATCCAATGGAAGAGAAAGTGGGAAAAGCCCTGAAATCATTGGCACAGGTGAAAACTTCCTGAACAGAACATCAATAGCTCAGTCTCTAAGACCAACAATCAATAAGTAGGACCTCATGAAACTGAAAACCTTCTGTAAGGCAAAGGACACTGTCATTAGAACAAAATTGCAACCTACAGATTGGCAGAGATCTTTACCAACCCCACGTCTGACAGAGGGCTATAAATCCATAATTTATTAAGAACTCAAAAATTTAAACAATCCAATCAAAAAATGTGGAACACATGTAAATTGAGATTACACAAAGGAGGAATATCTAATGGTTGTGAGACACTTGAAGAAATGCTCAACATCTTTAATTATCAGAGAAATGCAACCCAAGACGACTGTGAGATTCCATCTCACACCTGTCAGAATGGCTAACATCAAAAACTCAAATGACAGCACATGCTGGCTAGGTTATGGAGACGGGGAACACTCCTCCATTGCTGGTGGGAGTGTAAACTTGTACAACCACTATGGAAATTAGTCTGGAGATATCTTAGAAAACTTGCAATAGCTCTACCTCAAGACCCAGCCATACCACATCCGAATGATTCCTCACCAAACCACATGGTCATCTCCTCATCTATGTTCATAGTAGCCTTATTTGTAATAGCTAGAAACTGGAAAGAACACAGATGTCTCTCAACCAATAAATGAATAAAAAACTGTGGTACATTTACACCATGAAATACTACTCAGCTATCAGAAACAAGGAAATCATGCAATTTGAAGCCAAATAGATGGAACTAGAAAAGCTTATCCTGAGTGAGCTGACCCAGACTCAGAAAGATGCACATGACATCCATTCACATATAGTTGGATTTTAGCCCTATAGTACAGGATAACTATTCTACAACCAACAGACCAAAATGAATAGGGACATAGACTTTTTTACCTGTTAGTGGGACACTTTGCCCTAGTGGTACTGCCATGTAGTCCCCCAGTGCAAGAGGAAGCTCTTAGCCTTCACATGACTACTGAACAGAGGGGTGCTAATATTGGGGACACCCCCCACTCTGGAGGAGTCGGATATGTGGGAGAGAGGTAAGAGGGTGGGACGGTGAGAACAGGAAAGGTGGAAAGAGGGCACTGTGGTGGAAATGTAACTTGAAGTAATAAATAAACATTTAAAAAAAATAAAAATTAAAATTAAAAGTTGCATTTTGTGCTGTAATGAAAAATAAGAACTTAAGAGTTCTCAGGAGTATTTCATGAATAAAATGAAGAGCTTTCTAAGTGCTACAAAATATTTATTTTTCTTTTAATGATAAGAAATCTTTAGAGATTGTGACAATATGAGACAATGTGACTAATTAGCTGCTTTGCTAATTGAATTCTCAAAGCAATGCAACTATAAATAATCAGCTTTATCTTTAAACCTTTTAGAATCACTGTGTCTTTCCAGTGGACTCCATGCCTCAGGAGAGTGGTATCCCTCCAAAAGCATCATCAGTTGCTAAATATCCTCTGTTATACTTTCTTTCAGCCAATTCTTACAAGGAAGCCTCAGCCCTTGTCAAACAACCAGCATATCTGAATGCATTGTTTATATGGCAACAAAGATTACCAGCACTCCAATGAGTTCAGATGGAAGATGGTGAGTAGGGAAAGGATTTTGGGAGGCATATTTCCTCATCAACTATTGAGATAAAATAGTAGAACGGCTCCAGCACTCAAAGTCTCAGCTCAGGTGCCTACTAAGATTTCATTACTGGTTCTCACAAAGTTGAAATGATTATAATGATCAGTTTTATTTTCCTCCCACAATGCTTTTGACTCTTTTTGACATTTTATTTTCCCATTACAAAAAAATATGTAAAGGAAGAGAAATTAACAATATCATATTTTATAATTAAAATAATTATAATGAATAACTTTTCTTACAGAAATAATTGTTTGAGTGATATATACACATGCATAACTACATACCTAGCAATGTTATAATGAAACATTGCAAAGAAAAATTAACTTCAAATTTCAGGTAGCATTATGTATTATTAAAAGTTGTCAAGTAAAATGTATATGATATGCAAAGGCTTAAAGCACAATACTTTGTTAAATTTCTACAAAAAAATAAATTTATAATATGATAGTATTTAGATAGTTTCCTAGTAATTTACCAACACAGATAAAAAACAAAACACCAACACACTGATGATAAATTCATACACCAATTTTATCACAGAGTTTGCCTATGGGAAAATGGAAGCATATCAAGCTAGTATCCTGACAGGCTAGTAGTAACTAGTATATCATTAATAAGTAAGAGTTCAAAGATGTTACTTACTATGGGTGTTGGGTAATAATGTAAATAAAAACAGGTAATAGTATTAAATCACTTAGTTGTTGGTGAGCAATAATTCTCATCACTGACTATTAGTGTATCACATGATTAGATTAGTTTATACACTCAGATTAAATGTTTGTAGATTGTGACAAGAGCATCAGTAAATCTCAAAAAGTAAATATAAATTATAATGTCAATCTAGCATTGAGACAGTATGTGAACACGTTTATATTTACTATACAAACAAACCTGTTAATTTCAGTAGTAAACACTTTAATGGATTAACAAAATATCCAACAATTTTTTTTCTTGGACATAATTTTTATTTAAGCATGGGCTTTTAGCACGGTTCACCCTGGAGTGCAGCCTTCTGTCTCACTAATAGTTGGAGGCTACAGGACCATTATACTTTGCTGGTGGTGGCTCAACTTCACCAGAAGGTATGAACATGAACCACAGGGAAAACAACCCATGAAGAGAACATGATGAGGAAAAACATCCACCATTTTACAAATCACTTTGTTACCACAGACACAAAATGGCAGTTACTGTCAGTAAATCAGCCATGGAACACTTTTTTAATATCATTCCATGTTCTTATAAATTTTTCTATTATACTTAAAAACAATAATGTCATTTAGTTGCTTTCATAATCATGAATTTATGAAATTTTCCTTTCATCTTTTTTGTTATAATGTTTATTTATTACATCAAATTAGAACTCCATCACAGTGCCCTCTTTCCACTCCTCCCGGTTCCACCCTCCCACCCTCTCCTCCCTCTGCCACCCACCCCACTCCTCCAATGTGGAGTGTTCCTACAAATCACCCCCTCTCAGTTCCATAGTCATATAGGGGCAAAGACCATTCTCTTGCACTGGGGGGATATATGGTATCACCCCTAAGGGAAATTGTCCCATTGATAGGTAACAAACTCTATGTTCCTGATCTTTTTGGTGTGTTGGTTGTAGGACGGTTATCATGTACAATATGGCTAAAACCCAATTGTAAGTGAGTAGATGCCATGTGCATCTTTCTAAGTCTGGGTTAGCTCACCCAGAATGAGCTCGAGACCCAGCCATACCACTTCTGGGTATTCACCCAAACGATTCCTCAACAAACCACAAGGGCATATCCTTATCTATGTTAATAGAAGCCTTATTTGTAATTGCTAGAAACTAGAATCAGCCCAGATGTCCCTCAACTGACGAATGAATAAAAAAAATGTGGTACATTTACACAATGGACTACTACTCAGCTATCAGAAACCAGGAAATCATGCAATTTGCAGCCAAATGGATGGAACTAGAAAAGCTCATCCTGAGTGAGCTAACCCAGACTCCTTTATCTTTGAAAAAATATGGACTTAGAAAATATTTTATTCTTACATGAAGAAGACAAATTAAAGTTACACATATAGATATTTATCTTTACTCCAGTTCATCCATTGTATAAAGAATGTTGAGTTTGATGAGAAAATTACCCATGAGTGTTTAAAATTATAGACTTATTAAAGAAATTTTGTCAAGCCATGACAAGCTCCAGAGAGCTCAATGAAATTCAACCCAAGAGATTTCCTTCAGTTTGTACATGACTAATAGAACAACAAAAAAAAACCCTGCACCATATTAATGAAAAGTAGGTGTGAAGCATTCATAGAAAGTAATTATTGTTATTTATTGCTGAATTCACCTTTAGTATAAGCATGTGGTTATTGTATTAAGTAAAACATACACACAAATACACACACGCACACACACACACACCTCAGTATGATGCTACACACCTTTAATCTCAGCACTCAGGAGGCAGCAGCAGGAAGATATTGTGAGTTTGAGGTCAGTCTGGTCTACAAAGCAGGTCCAGGACAGCTACCACTATTACATAGTGAAACCCTGACTTAAAAAACTAAAAAGTAAGAAAAAAACATATTTATAAGAAAAGCACAAAGTCAATTAAAGGCAAAGATTTGTATTTTTAGTTGTATTTCAGAAAACAATGATTGCTTTAAAATAACAGTTGTGAGTTGATATATACTTGTAAGGGGGGGTGAATGTCTGCAATCCAAGAGCACATACTTATGAATAATTAATATATGAAATAGCAAAATTTAATACAGGCAATACAATTTTGGCTCTACAATGTCTGCCTAACAGAATGTTTAAAGAGGTACTTATGAAAAACTAACAAATATTTGACTAAATGTTGGGATCATTAATTATTTGTTTTAAATATGAATGTTATTTACTATTAAATATTTTTCATACAAAAAGTAAGGGGTGGTCTAGGGATTAAAGTTAGTGGGAGAATGTATGTCGATTACATGTAAGGTTCTGTTTGCAAATCATAACACTAAAGAGAAAAAAATTAGCAACAGATATTTGAGGTACTCATAACATATTCAGTCATCTTAAATGTTGTTTATTCTCTAATGTTCTAGTGTCCAAGAAAAGACCAGTGAAAAATTCACAGCTAACAAGTATTATCAAAGTCACTGTAATGCATTGTCTTCAAGAGCAAATTCTTAAATACTGATGATCTAAGATTATAAAAGACTGACACTATAATGGTTTTGTTTGTTTAAATATTATTTTTACTAGGTGTTCCTTCTTCATGGAAGAAGAGAATATAACATGTGCCTGGGAATTCCTCCTTCTTGGTCTTTCGGAGGATTCTGAAATAAAACCTGTCATCTTTGGAATCTTTCTGTCCATTTACCTGGTCACAATGCTTGGGAACCTGCTCATCATCCTGGCTGTCAGCTCTGACCCTCACCTTCACACACCCATGTACTACTTTCTCTGTAACCTGTCCTTGGCAGACATTGGCTTTAGCAGTACTACAATCCCCAAAATGCTAGTGAACATCCAGACACACAGCAAATCCATCACCTATGCAGGATGCCTAATGCAAGTGTCCTTTTTCTTCTTTTTTGGGTGTTTGGACAGTCTACTCCTGACTGTGATGGCCTATGACCGCTTGGTAGCCATCTGTTACCCTCTACATTATGCTATCATCATACATCCTCACCTCTGTGCCTTCTTATCTCTATTGTCATTTTCCATCAGTCTTCTGGATTCTCAGTTACATTTCTTGGTTGTGTCACAACTTACTTTCTGCAGAGATGTGAAAATCCATCATTTCTTTTGTGATCCTTCTCAACTTCTTAATCTTGCTTGCTCAAAAACATCTAACAATAAAATATTTATTTATATTTTGGGTATCATTTTTGGTGGCATTCCCGTCTCAGGAATCCTTTATTCTTACAGAAGAATTCTTTCTGCCATTCTGAGTATTTCAACAAAAAGTGGGAAAATCAAAGCCTTCTCCACCTGTGGAACTCACCTGTTAGTTGTTTGTTTATTTTATGGGACAGCCTTGGGTTCATACTTCAGTTCAACTGCCTCACATTCCCCCAGGAAAAGTGCAGCAGCTGCAGTCATGTACACCATGGTTACTCCCATGCTGAACCCTTTCATCTATAGTTTGAGGAACAAGGACATCAAGTGGGCCCTGTGGAGGATTTATAGCAGAGGACTCTAATTTCAACAACATTTCTCACTCTTTTATTTTATATGGATAGAAAATATATAAAAAAACAAACATAAGCAATAAAAATATTAAGCCTGGATATAGAATATAAGGATTCTCTTGGGGTATATTTCTCTTCTTATTCTTTTAGCTTCATGAAAAATTTGTTATGTGATACCCATTTAGTCATAGGCTCTCAGGTATGTTACCATATTCAGACTTTCCTTATTCATTACATAGTTCTCATAGTCATAAGTGATATTATTTTCCATTATTGAAAAATGAACATAAGAATCCATATTCTAATTTATTCTTTCTATAATTTCATTGATATAAAAATTGGAGATGTATAATCTTACATTTAAGAACAGGGTACTTTACAATTTTTTGTTTACATTTAAAGATCTTAAATGAGTTTTAGAGTTAGTATAGAAACTGTTTAATTTCCTGCCTGATCCCAGATATAGTATAACATTGTCTGAGAATGAAAGTCAAAGGCATCCTATGAAGAATTGAAAGAGGCTCAGTCAGAGAAAGGCCATCAGCATCCCAGCTCCAGTGCCCATGAGGGATGTCAGCCCTCCAGAAAAACTGATGAGTGAATGATTAAACAGAGATCACCCTAGAAAAGTTTTATGATAAATATGCTTGAAACTGAAGCTTAGTTATTAATTGTATTTATTAATAAGTATAAACTGTAATATTAAACCAACAAAGCAGCTGGTGGAGCAGCCAGTAGCCTGGCAGGAGACAGGCAGGCCTGACTTGCCTTAGAGGCCTGTAGCCCTAGCTGGGCAGCCTGGCAGTGCTGCCTGGTTGGGTGGCCTGGTGGGGCAGCTTGTGGGGAAGCTGCTGGATGTTTATTAATAACAACAAATTGCTATACTTGGCCAGCAAAGCAGCCAACAGCTGCTCAGGAAGCTGGCAGTCCTGGCAGGGCAGCTGCTGGGGCTTGATTCATCTTGGCTGGAAGTTTGAAACCCACAGCAGCCTTTTCACAATAATTAAATACACCAAGACCTTTTAAAGTTTCAACATTAGCCCTTAGCTGGGCAGACTCTCAATTAGCTCACCTAAATTAATCCCAGACCACCTAATCTCGACCAGTCATGTGGCTTGCTGTACTTTTCAGATCTCTCAGACACATCTGTCTGCTTTCCTGTCTACTGGCAGAAAGAGAGTTTCTCTGTGCAATACCTAGGGTTCCTTTTCACCTTCCCATGCTTCTGTAAAAGGTGAAATGAAGCCAAAAGTACCAGCAGAGAAAGTGTAAATATCCAGACAAAAACCACACAAAGAAAAGGAAAATGGAGATGAAAGGAAAATAGTTTGAAATAACTAACTAAGAAACTAAAGACCTACATGCAGAGTATAAAGAAACTGTCAATGAGAAGACTCTATGCCTTGGTAGAGCCAACAAAAGAAGTTATGTATGAATAAACACACACCATTTTTAATAATCATTTCCTACATGTTCTCTTTCAAAATAAGAGGAACATTTTATCAATTGTTTAGTAATACATGTTTCCTTTTCTTTCCTTTTTTTTGTTTCTTTCTCACCTGGATGGCCTGGAGCTTGCTCTTGCTCTGCAGATAGACTAGACTAGCCTGAAATTCATAAGAGATCTATCTGTCTCTGTTCAAAGTACTGGGATTGAAAGTGTGTGCCACCACACCCAGCTGCATGTTTCCTATTCATTATAGAAACATTTTAAATGGAGGAATCCCATCTCATTCTAATGTATTTTTATACATAAATAGTGCTTTTGAGATACAAAATAACTTTTGTGTATTTAGGCTTGGTGTATTTACAACTAGAAAATAGTATATTCTGAAATAAGGAAACTCTGACTGTCCTCAATATTAGCTTAATATTCCAAATTTTTGATTAGTTTAAAATATACAAGTCATAGTTTACAGTCATAGTTTCTTAAAGTATTAATTATTTAAAATTCTACTCTTGTTACTTTTAGCATAATTGTTTGATAGAAAATATCACTCTACCTCATTGGCCTCTTGCAACTGTGTGTCTTCTGGAATATCTGCCTTGCTGGTAATCTGCTTTTCCTAATAATTTGGAAATGTGTTTTTTGAAAAGTAAAGATTTAGATAAATTCATATAAGATTTAATTGTGAATCAGTAGGAATTAAATAAAAAATATTTTTATTTGAAGATATTGGTATATGGCATTCTCTTAAGAAACAGTTATGTGGAATTCTGAAGCTGGAACACAGTCATACTACTTTGAAAAATGAAACAAATCACGTATATTTTCAATTTTTAGTATATATTTTAATGAGTGTATACAAGTTGAAGTATCTCTACACTTTCAGTATAACCAATAAGATTTCAATAAGGAAATTATAATTCAAATTTGAAAATGAGGATATAGAATGATTCAGGACAGAGACTGAATAAAAACTGAATTAAAAGTTTTTAAAAAATGATTGATTCACATTCATGTCATTATTTCTCCTGACCCACCCTGTCTATAGTGTTATACTGAGAATATATTTAAGGAATAATGACTTCTGTGACTTACAGAGACAAAAGGAAACAATTATTCTGATAATTTAATATACCAAGATGCTTCCAAGGAAAATTTTACAATTGTCCTACCTCTTGTGTAACAATAGGGTATTTGCAGGAATAGCCTATCTTTGATCAAGTACAAACAAAAGAGAGTCAGAGAACACAGTGTTCCCTGACTGCTGCACAAATACTGGTTTTACTGTTGTGCACTTACTTGATATCACACCCACTCAGAGACAGCAGCCAATGTCAGAAACCCCAGAAATGCTAAGGTAGTCATGTCCACAATCATAGCATGATAGTTCATTGTATGAGTCCATACATGAGCTCTTCAATACCCAACCTCAGAGCCAATGAGGAGAGAAAAGACCCATCACAGCAAAGTTCTATGTATCATATGGGCTGTAATTATTCAAATATGTCTGAACAATAATTCTTCCCAGTTTCAGATTGCTCTACAAGTGTAAACCCAACCTGGGACAATCTATGACCTGTTTTATAGGCAATGGAGCCCAGCCAGTATCATCAAGATGCCACAGAGCAAAGGAAAATATCTTAACTAGTAACTATATATTTGGAAAACAAGCTCTGCCTGTGCATGATTGACACAAACTGTCTCATATGGAAATATGGAATCACAGGATACAAGCATTCCACCACTGATAATTTAGGGGATGGTTTCTTTATATATGTGTGAAAAAACTTGTATCAAATTTTAAAGATGCCATAAATCAGTAATGAGTTTCATTGAGGCATAATCATACTTACATTTCTTTCATTATGGTATATATTCCACACTTCTTTCCCTCATTCTTCTTGGTGATTCCCTTCCACCCTACACCTCTCTCTGATTGTATGTTAAATGTGTTTCATTAGCCCTACCTATCTTATGATCTTTTTTTATTTCCTTTGCTTGTTTCCCCCTTTATAGATTAATGATGCATACATGTACACACACACACACAAATCAAACATAAGCTTACAAATATATATATATATATACATATATGGATTCAAACATGAAAATAAAAAGGTAGGATACAGACACTTGAGAGATGGCTCAGTGTTTAAAACCACTTAGCTGTTCCTGCAGAGGACTAGAGCTTCATTCTCAGTATCCACATGGTGTCTCACAACCAACTGTAACTCCAGTTCAAACAGATCTGACACTCACTTTGGGATTCTGTACGTACCAGGTATACACATGGTATAAAGTCATACATGCATAATCTGTGGTTTAAAGTAGAATGCACCATAGGCTCATATGTTTGAAAACAAGATCAAAGTTATTAGAATTGTCTGGAAGAAATAAAGATACAGTCTATTGGAGGAGGTATGTCATTGGGAACAGACTTTAAGGTTTCAAAAAATTCCACAATTTCCAGTGTGCTCTCTGCCTCCTGTTTGTGGATCAAAATGTAAGCTCTCAGCTGTTCCTACAATCATGTCTTTGTCATGCCTCAAAAACAGTAAACCCTGTTAAACACTTCATTTGATAACTTCCCTTGGTCAGGGTGTTTTCTTATGGAAAAATAAAAGTGACTAAGACAAGGTCAATCACCCATACATATAAAATAATAATATAATTTTAAAAATCTACTCTCTACATGTAAGAGAAAATGAATGGTGTTTAAATTTACACAACTCATTTTTCTGAATAATACTATTGTTTCTAGTTCCATGTGTTAACATACAAACGCAATTTTCTTTTTTTTGTTACAGCTAAATAAAATTCTGTGAAGTATGTGTAGTAATTGTCTTTATCTATTCATTTGTTAATAGACATCTTGGCTCATTTCATTTTTAAGGTAATTTGATTAGTTGATGTACCCAATAAACATGAAAGCGCAATTATGCCATAACAGAATTTAAAGTCTTTCGGTAAATACTTAGGTGTTGTAGAGCTATGCACTCTGATGGTTCTACATTTACTTGTTCCACCAAATTTCATTCACTGCATAACAGTTCTACTTTCTCAACATCTTTGCCAAAATTTGTTGTCATTTGTTTCTTCATGTTGATCATTTTGATTGGTATAAATTTGAACTTCAAGGTAGTTTTTTAAAATTTATTTATTTATTCATTTTACATCCCAAACATAGTCCCCTCCTCTTGCTTCCTCCCTCCCCTCTCCTTCTTAAACACCTCCTCCCCTTCTCTTCAGAAAAGGGGAGTCTCTCCCACAACCCACTGCACCCCTGTACCTTTCCATCCCAGCTCATCAAGCTCAATCAGGACTGAGCACATCCTCTTCCAATGAGTTCAGGCACTGCAGTACTATTAGGGGGAAGTAGTCAAAAAGCAGGCACCAGAGTCCATGTCAGGGACAACCAGCACTCTGCTTGCTAGGGTACCCGCATGATAAACAAGCTGCCCATCAGTTACATATGTGTAGTTTTAACTTGCATTTTTGCAACACCTGAAGATGTGAAGGAGTTTTTGAAATTCTTTGATTTCATAGTAGAAATCAGAAAAAGATTTAGGCATTGTAGCCATACTGGGAAAGGACAAAGAGACCCAGTGAACACTTAAAAGCCATTATTCATCTTACTATTCCTGAAAAGAGACTAAAGTTTAAACAGAGGGCTAAGAATATGCACATCTGGCATTGTTTCACATCACTGACCCTTCATTCTCTTGGACTCAGTCTCATCCTATGAATTAGTCTGACAAGTTGTTAGAACTATGTAAAATCACTTTCTGAAATACATTCTAAAGGGTCTCATAAGAATATCTTAATTTTTGATAGACTAATTACAATTCCTTGCTTTATGTGTTAAAACATCAGTCTTAAGGTGGAACATGTCTATGTTTGAAATAAATATAATGAACAGAATGTAAATAGGGACTAAGGTTATCACTCACTGAGTTCCAGGAGGCAATAACTGAAGCAAAGATTATGGGAAAATGTGGCTTGCTGTATATATACTTTTCTCAGCCTGCGTTTTATGTAACCAGGACCACTTGCTTGGGTATGACATTGAGACTCAATGAGCTGTCCCCTCACATATTAATGATTAATCAAAAAATGCCACACAGATTGGCTGCTGATTAGCCTGATGTAGGCAATTTTTTTTCATTTGAGGTTCTCTCTTCCCAGTAAACCTTACCTCCCCTCAAGCTGACAAAAATACAGCAAACTATCTTAGCATGTCCTTTTAGCATTAAATATTTCTGTGCAACAAACAAGTGCTAATTCAATGTGCCTGCCTTTGTAAGTGAATTGATCTTTCTCCCTTGCAGCATTCAATACCCTTACATGATCTCATATTTTTAACGTTTTAAGGATAACATAATATGGATTTTTTCTGACATTGTCTCTTGGTGTTCTATAGGCCTTTTTCCAGGTTTTGAAATTTTTATTCTCTGATTTGCCTTAACTATGCCATTCTTCTCTTTTTTGAATCTACAATTTAAAGTTTATGTCTTTTTATGGTATACTCAGAATTCCCATTTTCTGATTTTTTAAAAAAATTTTGATTCCTTTTTCACCTTTACTGGGTGATCCAATTACTCTCCTTCAGTTTTTATAGGTCTAAATCTAAATGGCAGTACATATGTGCAGAACTGACAGTATAAGCTCTATTAAATCTTGGCTATAGAAGAATTGCTGAAAGCCAACAGGCACCATTCCTTGGGAACCTCTGAGGAGGTGTTCTGTCCACCAAAAGGACTCGTTTTAATTATCTTTCCTTCACTATGGCAATAGGGGCATATGGCTCTCCATACAATATCATATAGCTATGGTAGCATATCAATGACCATGCTGCACCCCAGGCTCCTCCAGTCCCTATCCACATATTCTTTTTATGTACTTTGAAGTCAAGCTGACTTGATGTCCCTTCTCACTTCTGTTTCCTCCTCCACTATGCTACTTCCCAGGCTGCTGCAGTTCACAGGTTTCTCTAGTCCCAGACACTTACTCATTCTCAGGATAAAGACACTTTCCCCCTGTTCCATGATATTCTTGCTTCTCCTGTAGAAAGCCCTGGCTGTGTCCAGTATTCTTCTTTTCCACTCTGCTCTGGACTCTTCCAGATGTGTGTGGTTGTTTTCTCTCTTTTACCTATTGTAGGAATATTTACCCTGATGGTGGAGCAGCCATCCGGTGGATTATTTCCTATGCTTATGATCCTCCATCCCTGATTCTTTGTTTTCAACATAATCCAATCTATTGATGAGACTCTCTGCTGTGATTTCTTTTTGGCATACAATTTTCCATTTCCACCATCCATTTCACTTTGGGTTTTTTTTTTTAAATTCGAACTCTATAACAATATCTTATATTGACTTCCTTATTTTATTCATCTGCTTATATTTGTTTTCTTTGAGGTGTTAGAATTTAATCATAATAATTCCTTTCTATTTTTAGTCTGAAATCTATTCCAGGTCATTATCAAGAGGGACTAATACTAAGTAAGACATTTGCAGATTTTAAAGAAGACATGCTATTTAGGATTCTATGTTGATTTTATTTCTTCTTTAGTATTTACACACTAGGAATTAGAATGTTGCTTGAGATTTTCTTTTTATCCAAGTTCCCTTTTGTAACCGAACTTTTAAATTATTATTTAACACTTATTTATTTAATACTAAATTCACTTATAACAAACACCAACAATTTCTTAACTATTAATCCTATAAATTCCTACAACCCCTTTAACATAACTATCCACTAAACCTATTGATAATTATAACAACTACTTTCATAACCTTTTAGAATGATACAGTCTCTGGGGCAGGTCCTCAGTCGTCAGGAACACAGTCTTTGTTGTAGATTCTTTAACGCACTTAGCAGTCCTTTTTCTGGATCTCTCAGATGCAGGTTCATCAGGGTAGTTGGTTATTGCAGTCTCACCTTAAATAAGGCTTCATGCTTTCTTCTCTGTGGGAGACCCCAGCCCTCTGCAGGCCAACTTACTTCTTTTGAATCAGGAACTCAGCTGCTCTGCCTCAGTCCTTAAAGCCAGGCACCGTTTCCTTTAGGCCACTGTTTGGACAGATCAAACCCCTCCAGGCAAAAGCTGAGCCACAGGGTCCAGTCCTTGGCCTTTTGGTGTCTTGCTCAGGCTTTCTTTGCTCACTGGCTTCTTTCTGCTTCAGGGAGAGAGCTGGCCATCAATGGCCAGCCCTTTTTTTCAGCAGGACTCTTGGAGCTCTCTAGCATCAGGGGCCTCTTCCTTTTCTGGGCTCCATGCACTGTCCTCAAATAGGAGGAACTCTGTTTCAGCTTAATTTGGGCTCCGCCCACTTAGCAGCTGAAAACAATGTCAGGCCAGATACTTTGTTTCTTCAATTCTATTGAGTCTTTCCTGTTTTCCTGACTTCAACCTTGTTTTTCAGTCTATTGAGTCTTTCCTGTTTTTGCTGACTTCATGCTGATAATGCTCTTCAGGCCCCGAATTAAGAGACAGTATCAGAAACTCCTATATATTTTCTAAATCTAATTTATCTAACTCCTACACCCTTTATTTATCATCAGACATATTTTTAATTTTCAGGATTGAGCTACTTCACACACAAATGTCTTCTCTTTGGTATTTGGGGACCTAGGTCATTCTGATTGTTAGCTGCTTTCAGGTCCCTTAAGCAGCTTGGTCAAAGAGCTTGGAACATGTTTTTTCTTGCAGTACAAACTGTGAATAAGAAGTCATGCGAGGAAGCTGTATTTGCAAAGACTGATTGACTGATTAGAAATGCAGGAGTGTAGAGGATTTGGAATGTTATAGACCCAGAACTAAATCATAACTTACCATAGGTTATCTTATTTTATTATTAAGTTTTCATTTACTTTACAATTGTAGTCTCTCCTCCCTTCTCTCCTTTCAATCCCTCCCTCATCTCTCCTCCCCCTATCCTCTTCTCTTTGGAAAATAAGAGGCTTTGAAGGGATATCAACCAGCCTTGGCATTTCAAGTTGAAGTAAGACAATACACATCATCTTGTAGGGAAACTCAAAGTTGGCTCAAGACACCCCAAGACCAGTTTGTCAGCACAAGGGAGATTTATTTGCCAAAGAGAGACAGAAGGCAGAGAATAAGAGTCAAAGACAGGAGATAGAGGGTACAGAGGATGAAGGAGAAGGGGAAGGGAACAACAGAGAGGGAAGCAGAATATTTGTCCTGGAGGACAAAGGACTGCCTCTTGGATGGAGAAGAGACAGACATGGCACATAGGAGCATGGCAGTTTATAAAGGTAAAGGAAGAAATCTCATGTTAGGATGACACATTCAATTTTAATTTGGCATGGAAATTTGATTGCTAGATTTCAATACTTTGATGGCACAAATTTAATACTCAGCCTCAGGAAGAGGAAGTGACCAAATGACAGCTGAACTTTGGTAGCCAGTTTTGGGAAGAAGAAGTGGTCAAATAAGGGAATAGACCTTCATCCTTCATGGCTAGCTTAGGAAAGTAATCTAATGAATTTCATCAAGACAGAAGGAATGAAGGAGAAGGGCAATGCCTGCCAGAGACTTATGCTTGAGTGAGCTAAAGTCCCTGCAGTGTAACTATTTTAATTAAAAATTCTCAAAATCTCTACCATCATAAATGACACAATAACAATCCAGACTAGAAAGTTCATGACTATCTGCTTCAGAAGAAGCAAGAGCTCAGGAAGAGTTAGTAAAACCTCAAATAAGTCAGCTTTATATATGGATGCAGAACATGTTTAGGTAATTTTAAGACAATTGGCTTTCTATTGGTATATAAATCTGTGTATTATACAAAGAAAAATGAGCTCCAACACAGACTTGAGAGATGTGGAATGTATAAGAAAAAAATGGTCTCTGGAACTAGTAAAAGAACCTAAGAACAAAATGAAGAAAGTCTCTGGGAATGCAGAGGTCAACACTGTTGGTAGCAAAAGTATAAGGAGGAGGGTTTCTTCAGTGATTTGGTCTGTCATGATTATTCTCAGTAATAAGAAAAGGACTAACAAGCTACAAAAGCTTAAAAATATTATACATAAAATAGTTCATATAGGGGGGGAAAATCCAAGATGGCCGAGATGGCACAGACACATTTTGAGCACAGGGAAAACAACGACAACATTGCAGAAATATAAACAAACTGAACAACAGCTGGAGAAGAATGAATGTGCAGGATTTTACCCAGGGAACCATGGGACTAGTGGGGGTCCCAGGGCAGGACTCCCAGACACTCCGGGAAACAGACCTACCAGTTACAGAGCAGAGGCACACAGTGAGGACAGCGGCATGGGGCACAGACCAGGACCCAATATTGGGATCAGAGATGCAGGGCACAGGCTCGGGACACGAAGTCGAGGCCAGTGGCAAGGGGCAGAGACCCGGGGCCCAGAGCAGACGCCAGAATGGAGCCCAATGCAGAACAGAGGCCAGCGCAGAGCCTGCCACGGAAGCAGACAGAAGCCATTCAAATACACAACGAGCAGCTCCAAACATCAGACAAGGGTACTCACCAGCCTCTGAAGAACTCAGCTTCCACACCGGCATTCTATACAGGAGTATTGCAGATTCACCAAGATTTATCTCCAGTGGAGAAGCTGGCTGGAAGGCACAAGCATATCTGGGCTTACCCAGAAAGTTGTTGAACGTAAAGGTACCTCTACTGGATATAAATTCACATGGAAGAACACTGCACCCAGACAGGGCAGAGGACTGCTCTTCCTGCATGAGTACAATCTCCTTCAGGTCTGATCACTGAGGGCCTTGGGAGGCAACCCCAACAGCCAGATAAATGTAACCTCCTGGCTACCTGAGTGCCCAGTATTCACACCGTCACTGCAACACCCTAAAGAGGACCAGCAGGGTGACTGAAATGGGAGAAGGCATCAGGAACAATCAGATTAGGAAAACAAGATGCCTAAATGTCAATGAAAGAACAAAACTGACAAAAATGAGGGAAATATGACTCCAACAAAATTCAGTGAAGTTAGCACAACAAGACCTGAACATCCCACCACAGCCGAAACACATGAAAATGATGACAAATCTATACTGAGGAAAATGATGGAGTCCTTACAAGAAGAAAATAAATCTCTGAAAGAATATAAAGAATCCTCAATTTTACAAATGAAAGCAGTGGAGAAAACCATCAGAGACCTCTAAGCCAATGCAGCTCAACTTGAACAGGAAAGAGACAAGGCAATGAAAGATTTGAAAGATTTGCAGACAAAGACAAGCAAATTGGAACAGAAAACATATAAAACACATAAAATTCTTCAACACTTGAAATTGGAAGTGGAAGCAATAAAGAAAACAAAATCACAGACAATCCTGGAGGTGGAAAACCAAGGGAAGAAAACAGGCACTACAGACATGAGTATTAAAAACAGTATACAAGAGATGGAAGACAGAATGTCAGGTGTGGAAGATTCAATTGAAGAAATAAGTACAACAACCAAAGAAAATGAGAAATCTAAAAATTTCTCACCCATAATATCCAAGAAATCAAAGACTCAATGAAAAGATGGAACCTAAGAATTAAAGGCATAGAGGAAAGAGAAGCCTACCGACTCCAAGGTCCAGAAAACATCTTCCACAAAATCATAGAAGAAAACTTCCCAAACCTAAAGAAAGAGATGCCAGTAAAATTCCAAGAAGTATACACAACACCAAACAGATTAGATCAGAATAGAAACTCCTCTTGTCATTTAATAATTGAAACTCCAAATGTACAGAACAAAGAAAGAATATTAAAAGCTGTAAGAGAAAAAGGTCAAGTAACATATAATAGCAGACACATCAGAATTACACCTGACTTCTCCTCAGAAACTTTAAAAGCCAAAAGGCATGAACAGATGCCCTACAAGCCCTAAGAGAACATAAGTGCCCAGCCAGACTATTACACCCAGCAAAGCTCTCTTTCAACATAGATGGAGAAAACAACATATTCTATGACAAAACCAAATTTAAATAGTATCTACCAAGAAATCCAGCCCTACAGAAGATTCTAGAAGGAAAATTCCAACCCAGAGAAGATAATTACACTCAAGAAAACAGAGGAAGCAAAAACTCCACTGGAGCTAAACCAAAAGAAACACACAACCACTGCCTACATCAAAATAACAGGAAATAAAAACCTTTGGTCATTAATATATATCAACATCAATGGAATGAACTCCCCAATAAAAAGACACAGACTTACAGAATGAATTCTTAAACAGGACCCATCAAATTACTGCTTACAAGAAACACATCTCACTAACATAGATAGTTGCTACCTTAGAGTGAAGGGCTTGGAAAAGATTTTCCAAGCAAATGGACCCAGGAAGCAAGCTGAAGTAAACATCTTAATAGCAAATAAAATAGACTTTCAACTGAAGTTAATCAAAAAAGACAGGGAAGGGCACTACATACTCATTAAAGGAAAAGCTCATCAAGATGACATCTCGATACTGAATATCTATGCCCTAAATACAAGTGCACCCACATTTATGGAGGAAATTCTTCTAAAGCTTAAACCACACATCGATCCACACACATTAGTAGTTGGAGACTTCAACACCCCATTCACAACAATGGACAGGTCATCAAGACAGAAACAAAACAGAGAAAAAATGATTCTAACAGAGGTCATGAACCAAGTGGACCTAACAGGTATCTACAGAAATTTCACCAAAACACAAAAGAATACTCCTTCTTTTCAGCACCACATGGAACCTTCTCTAAAATCAACCATACAGTCAGACACAAAGCATGCCTCAACAGAGACAAGAAAATTGAAATAACACCTTGCATCTTATCAGACCACCATGGAATAAAGCTTCAACAACAGCAGAAATAAAAAAGGCCTACACATTCATGGAAACTGAATATCTCTTTACTGGGTCAGGGAAGAAATAAAGGAGGAAATCAAAGACTTATTAAAATCCAACAAAAATGAAGGCACAACATACCTGAACCTATGGGAAACAATGAAAGCAATGCTACAAGAAAAGATCCTAGCACTAAGTGCCTTCAAAAAGAAAATTGTGACAGCTCATATTAGCAAATTAACAGCAGAACTGGAACTACTTGGAAAAAAGAAGCAAACACCCCCAATATGAGCAGAAGGCAATACATAATCAAACTTAGAACAAAATTAACAACTTAAAAATAAAAAGAACAATACAAAGAATTAACAAAACCAAGAGTTGGTTCTTTGATAAAATCAATAAAATAGACAAACCTTTAACCAATTTAACTAAAAGACAGAGGAGAAAAAAGCCAAATCAACAAAATCAGAAATGTGGAAGGAGAAATAACAACAGACCTTGAGGGACTCCAGAGAACCTTTAGGTACCACTTTAAGAATCTGTACTCCACCAAATTTGAAAACCTAAGCAAAATGGACAACTTTCTTGATAGATTCCAACCACCGAAGTTAAATCAAGATCAGGTTAACAGAATAAACAGTCCTATAACCCCTAAAGAAATAGAATCAGTCATTAAAAATCTCCCAATGAAAAAAGCCCAGGGCCAGATAGTTTCAGCACAGAATTCTATCAGACCTTCAAAGAAGAGCTAATACCAAATACTCTTCAAACTCTTCCACAAATTAGAATAAGAAAGAACACTGCCAAACTCATTCTATGAGGCCACAGTGACCCTGATTCCTAAACCACACAAAGACCCCAACAAAGAAAGAGAACTTCAGACCAATTTCCCTCATGAACATAGATGAAAAAAGTATTTAATAAAATACTGGCAAACCAAATCCAAGAACACGTCAAAAGTATCATACAACATGATCAAGTACGCTTCATCCCAGGAATGCAGGGGTGGTACAACATATGAAAATCCATCAACACAATTCACCATATAAACAAGCTGAAAGAAAAAACTACATAATCATCTCACTAGATGCTGAAAAAGCATTTGACAAAATCCAACATTCCTTCATGCTAAAAGTCCTAGAGGGAATGAGCACACAAGGACCATACCTAGAAATAATAAAGGCGATATGCAGCAAGCCAATAGCCAACATCAAATTAAATGGAGAAAAACTTAAAGCATTTCCTCTAAACTCAGGGGCAAGACAAGGATGTGCATTTTAACTATATCTCTTCAACATAGTACTTGAAGTTCTTGCTAGAGCAATAAGACAGCTAAAGGAGATCAAGGGGATACAAATTGGAAACGAAGAAGTCAAATTATACCTATTCACAGATGAAATGATAGTATACATATGTTACCCCAAAAATTCTGCCAGAGAACATCTACAACTGATAAACACCTTCATCAAGGTGACTGGATACAAAGTTAATTCAAAAAAAAATCAGAAGACCTTCTTTATAAAAAAGATAAATGGGCTGAGAAAGAATTTAGGAAAACAACACCCTTCCCAATAGCCACAAACCATATATAAAATACCTGGGGTATCTCTAACCAAGCAAGTGAAAGACCTTTATGACAAGAACTTCCAGTCCTTGAAGAAAGAAACTGAAGAGGATATCAAAAGATGGAAAGATCTCCCATGCTCATGGATAGGTAGGATCAATATAATCAAAATGGCCATCCTACCAAAAGCTATGTCCAGATTCCATGAAATTATTTCAAAATACAAACACAATTCTTTATGGACCTGGAAAAAACAATTCTCAACTTCATATGGAATAACAAAAAAACCAGAATAGCTAAATCAATTCTGTACAATAAAAAAAAAACATCTGGAGGTATCACCATCCAAGATTTCAAGCTATACTGTAGAGCAATAGTAATAAAGATAATATGGTACTGGTATAGAAATATACCAGTTGATCAATGGAATCAAATTGAATACCCAGAAATGAACCCACACATCTATGTCCCCTTAATATTTGACAAAGGGTCCAAACTGTACAATGGAATAAGTACAGCATCTTCAACAAATGGTGCTGGTCTAACTAGATATCAACATGTAAAAGAATGAAATTAGACCCATACTTACCACCTTGTACAAAACTTAAGTCCAAGTGGATCAAAGACCTTAACATAAAGCCCGCCAGTCTAAATCTAATAGAAGAGAAAGTGGGGAAAAGCCTTGAACTCATTGGCACAGGTGACAACTTTCTGAACAGAACGCCAATAGCTCAGGCTCTAAGACCAACAATCAATAAATGGAACCTCATGAAACTGAAAAGCTTCTGTATAGCAAGGACACTGTCAGTAGAACAAAATGGCAACCTACAGTTTGGGAAAAGATCTTTATTAACCCCACTTCTGACAGAGGGATAGTATCCAAAATGTATAAAGAACTCAAGAAATTAAACACCAAAAAATGAAATAATCCAATCAAAAAATGGGAAACAAAGCTAAATCTAGAATTCACAAAGGAGGAATCTCTAATGGCAGTGAGAAATTTTAAGAAATGCTCAACATTCTTAATCATCAGAGAAATGCAGTTCAAAATGACTCTGAGATTTCATCTCACACCTGTCTGAATGGCTAAGATCAAAATCTCAAATGGCAGCACATGCTGAGGAGGTTGTGGAGAAAGGAAAACACTCCTCCACTGCTAGTGGGAGTGAAAATTTGTACAACCACTATGGAAATCAGTTTGGCGATATCTTAGAAAACTTGGAATAGCTCTACCTCAAGACCCAGCTATGTATATCCCTTCTGGGTATTCACCCAAAAGATTCCTCACCAAACCACAAGGAAATATCCTCATCTATCTATGTTCATAGCAGCTTTATTCGTAATAGCTAGAAACTGGAAACAACTCAGATGTCCATAAACTGATGAATGGATTTTTTAAAATGTGGTACATTTAGAATACTACTCAGCTATCAGAAACAAGGAAATCATACAATTCGCAGCCAAATGGATGAAACTAGATTTGCTGCTCCTGAGTGAGCTATCCCAGATTCACTTGGCATCTGCTCACTTATAATTGAATTTTAGCCATATACCCAGTATAACTATTCTACAACCAATACACCAAAAAGATTAGGAACATAGACTTTGTTACCTACCAATGGAACAACTCGTCCTAGTGGTGCCACCATGTAGGCGCCTCATTTGACTGTTGAACTGAGAGGGGCTGATATGTAGGGATACTCCACATTGGAGGAGTTGGAAGGGTGGGAGAGGGAGGAGAGGGTGGGAGGGTGGAATCAGGAGGGGTAGAAAGAGGGCACTATGATGGAGATGTAACTTGATGTAATAAATAAACATTATAATAAAAATAGTTCTTATATAAAATGTACTTTGATTATATCCACCACTTACTCCCTTCTTCTAACCTTTACTATGATTTCTGTAATGATTATATTAGTTTGCATTCCTACCTAGAATGAATTATGGTTCTTTGGACCATGCTGTCCATTTCTCAGAATTATATTGTTATATTTGTCCATATGACCTAGGTAGCATAGTTTTTGACAAAATTAGCCCATTCTGAGGAGTGGACCTTAAATCTAATCAGAATGTGGTTAATTAATGCTGTTCCACCTGGTGTTCTTTTGTATGAAAGGGGTATTTCAGCATTTACATCTGAGTAAAAGTGTTGATTTCTTTTCTCCTGATATCAAGCATAGAATTATTTTGAAATATATGCACTGTGAAAACTAGTCACTAGAGATATATTTTGAAATTAAGATTAACCAAAACCATTCACATTTGAGGACCAAAGTCTTCAGAATACTTCTGAGTAATGGCTTACCCAATCCTCTAAAAACCTTTTTAGTCTTGTTTTGTTCTTTACAAATCTTTCCTATAGCCACTTACTTAAGCACTTTCAATAAAGTATTTGCATTAACTTTTACATTTTTCATATATTTGGGTTATAGTCACTGGCACTCCAATCAAACTCCTCTGAAATCTACCCCACTGTCCTACTCCCTTCCAATGTCATACTGTTTTTGAACAATTTTTATTACTTTGAAATAAAAAAACATAAAAAATTATATTTTTTAAAAATTCAAGTAACTTTATTTAAAAATCAAGTAACAACAAAACAAACACCAAATATATTAAAAGTAAAAAAAAAACACTAAACCAAATCAACAATAGCACAACCCCACAAAAATACAAAGTACACATTTTTATATAACCATATCCAGTTTATGCTGCTCATATACACATGAGCTATGAAACTATCCACTGGAGTATGGTCAACTTACCAGGGACACAACTTTAGCAAACACTTATTTATCAACCCCAACAAGTCATCAAATGTCAATATCTCCTCACTTAATGATGGGGGTTTGTATTAGCTAAGTTTCTATTCCCTATGATACAACATTGTCACCAAAAGTAACTTGGAGAGGAAAGAGTGTATTTCAGTTTACAGTTTATAATCCATCATGAAGAAGTCAGGGCAGGGAGCTGATACAGAAACTGAAGCAGAGTCTGTGGAGAAACATTGGTTGCTTCCCTGGCTTGTTCAGCCTGCTTTTTGTATACTATTGCTTACAGTGATCTAGGTCCTCCTATATCAACAATTAAGCAAGAAAATCCCTGCAGACATGTCTACAGGCAATGTGATGGAAGTAGTTCCTCAGTTCAGTTTTCTCTGTTTATATAATTCTATTTTATGGCAAAAAAGACTAACTAGGGCAGGGATCTTGAGAACTGGGCATCCCATACCTCACACCCCATATTCCACACCCCACAACATGTTTGAATGCTCACATTAGATATTTTTCATACAACCTCAACTGTAATGAGTTTATGACTGCTGAAGTCCAGAAGACACTGTTATACTACAAACCTCTTGAATCTGTGCCCTTTTCCTCCTCCTCCATGGTGGTCCCTGAGTGTTGAGGGACAGAAATATAGCTGTTTCCTTCTGCTGAGCATTCCTCTAGTATCTAGTCTATACTCTATAACCAAATGTGCTAGCTATCATTCAGTGAACAAAAAAAAATTTCTGATGAGCTGCACTAATTTATGAGTATATAAATATGGATTTACCTCCAATTTATTCATGAGTCTTGTAATGCATGTGCATGCACAATTCCCAAGTGTACCACACCTTTAATTTTTTTTCCTTTTTTCATTTCTGTTGTCTTGAATCCCCATATCTCAGGTAATTTTCTGATCACCACCTGTAAACACTCACACATGTTTGCCAAGGTTACTTAATATGGTTAGTGAGAAACTAAACCAGACTTTGATTGGAGGGGCAACAGCAAGACTGAGTCCGTCACAGTTTTATTGAGAGAAATCAGACTTATTATAATCTTAAGAAACAGAATACAGTGGCAATTGCCAGGATCAATACAGTTGTAGTTGTCAGGATACAATAATGTATGCAAGCTATACAGGGTACACAATATCTAAAACCATTTGTCCTGTCAACTTATCATACATTCTTATCCTTTAAAGAACATACAGAAGAACACAAAGCAGCCTGAATGCTTCACTGCCTATAGAGTGTGTCATCTCTCAGGAACTGATAGACACATTGTGCCCCAGGAGCCATGGACTCTATCCTAAAACACCAAGGACACATGCCTCTCAAGGTAGCCAAGCCAGGCCAACTCCATGGTTCTCTGCAGATAGGGTGTTTGGGAAAGGAGCAGGGCCATGATTACAAGAATAGAAGATTGGAAATTTTCATGATCAGAGAACTTTAGAAAATAGCTGTCTTGTGCCAAATCATCATTGTAGCCATTTTCCCTTTTTATCCTTTTCTCTATGCAGTCATCCCTTTCTAGAGAATAGTGTATTAAAAATTGCTTCATCTGTAATAGTTGCCTGAATTTATTATAGTGTTTCCCCATGTGTGAGTGTGTGGGGGTATATGTCAAGAAACTGACAAATACAGGTTAAAAACTATTAGAAACTTTGTTGAATTTTCAATTTAATTGTACATATTTTATTTTATTTTTCAAATTAAAACATAATTATTTAATTTCTCCCTTCCCTTTTCTCCTTCTAAATACTCCAATATAGCACACCTTCCTATCTTTCAAATTCATGACCTGTTTTACTAATTGTTGTGACATACATATATGTCCATGTTCGTACACAAATATTCTAAATAAAACATGATCAGTCTGTATATTTCTTGGATTTATGTTTTCATGGCTGACTTGTGGTATTGAATAATCAATTAGTATGCTCTTCCTTGTGGAAGACTAGTTTTCCCTCTTTCAACATTCCTTACTTGTCTCTAGTTCTTTGTGTAGGGTTTATGCCTCATGGTCCTTTCCCAATGCACTTTAGCTTGTCTATTGTTGTTAATCCTGTTCAGCTCTTCTTTAGACAGTCTTGTGGGTAAGTGTTAATGACTGAAGTTTCTGACATTACTAGAAGACATTCACATAGCAAACTTCCTGGTCCTCTAAAACTGAAAATATATTTGCTCACTTCTCCACAAATTTCTGAGCCATAGGTATGGGAGTAGCTTTGTAGATGCATCCATTGAGATGAGGCTCCATAACTCTTCATTTTGATTGGTGGTTTTTTTCTGTAATTGTCTTCATATGTTACAAATAGAATTTTTCCCTGATGAAGGGTGGGGGTTATTCTTATCTGTGTGTTGAAGGATAATTATTTAGAATAAATCTAGGAATCATGCTTAGTAAGATGTTAGTTGTAGGTTCTCCTTCAAGATATATGATGTCACTAACCTTGAATAGTTGGGTCAGAGTCTGAGCCTCACTGGGACTCTATCCCTCATCTCCAGTCCACTTGCAATAGACACACCTTCTGGCTCACCAGTAGCTCAGTATACCATCCACCAATGGCAATTAGGTAATTTTCTACTTCGGTGGGTGTAAACACTTGCCTGAGTCTGAGGAAGTGACCTCTTTCTGTCCAGCACCTCTCTGGTGCTGGTCAGTGATCTCCAGAAATTTTCATCACCCATTTTCCCACACTGTGATTACAACCACATGCCACCACTGTATTTTCAGTAGAATTGTTGGAATTAACTCAGCTGCTCATTACTACAAGTCAAGGATTTTAATTACTAGCTAACTCCCCTGACTCCAGTCTATTCATTGTAAGCCTATACTATGACCAAAAAAAAAAAAAAAGTGAGACATCATTCTGTACATCAAAGTTCATGCTGTAGAATCTCTGACTTTTCAGTTTGTGCTTGTCAGTAACTTGCTTGGCAGCTTTTCTGGAAGGCAGCTGCCAGATTGTACATCTTCCTGTGAGAAACTCACTTGGCATGAATTTAGGGAGACATCTAACCAAGAGTCTGAGACAAAATATATCTGGTAGATAGATATGTGAGTGAGCACAGAGGTTGGAAATGTACCCAAAATGTTTTGCACTAATGATATGGTCATAGCACCTCAACTGCAATCCTCTAGGAGTCCCTGAATATTTAATGAAAATATAATGTTTCAAATATGTATATATAAATGGAAGTTTAAAATCAATATAGAATAATTGAAAATAAAAAACCAATTTGGCTTCCATTTATGTAATCAAAAGTTATAAATCTCCAATGTACATTATCACATTCTTCAACTAAAGGTCTTGAAAATGTAGTTTCTATTTGGTGGAAATCTTAATTGAGAAAGACTAAATGATATAAAATATTTCCTATTGAATTTATAATTCTCTGTAAATTATGTGATGCATAAGAAATACAGATGTTCACGTCAAAAAGAAGGATAAAAGATGTTTAAAAGTTGATTTTATGGTGTGATCTAAAGACAAATGAGAACTTCCAAATTCTCAGGGGGGTTTTATGAAAAAAAATGATCTTTCTGAAAGCTGTAAAAATATTTTTTCTTTTAACTCTAGGAAATCTTTAGAGATTTTGACAACATGGGACAATGTGACTAATTAGGAGCTTTGTTACTTAAATCTTTAAAGCAGAACACCTATAAATAATCACCTATTTACATTGGTTTCTTATAATCCCTGTGTCTGTCCAATGTTCTTCATGACTGTGTATCACTCCAAAAGCATCATTTGTTGCTAACTATCCTGTTGCTGGTTCTTCAACCACTTCTTAAGGGAACCCTCAATCCTTGTTAAACAACCATCAGATAAGAGGCAACAGGCCACAATGGTATTGACCCTTGTATATTGATGCAAAATTAAGAATGTTTTGGGCTACATAGGTATTAATCTTTGTATATTGATACAAAATTAAGATTATATTTGGCCACATTGGTATTGATCTTTGCATATTGATACAAAATTAAGGGTAATGCTTTTTAAAGGTATTGTACCTAGTAATGCTTAAAAATGCAATGCAATGTGAAGTTTCGGCCTTTTGTTACCAACTGTCATAACCTTTTTAGGATAATTAAGAAATGTAAACTAATAGTCATGCAAGCTTGTCATTTTGTTAGGTACTATGACAGTTATGACAGAAATTATCACAGATAATTTCTAAGCTAATCAGAAATCAAGTTGCTAAGAGACAAGCAACATTTGCTTATCTAAATATAAGAGATAGATAGGGCATCTTCAGAAACCTCAAGAGATCTGCAGAATATGGCATTCAAAGATGTTTTCTTAACTTAAGATTTTTTGATATCGAGACATGTCAGCTCCTTACAGTCCCCCCTCTATTCTACTCCAAGTAGAAGATGAGCATCGAAGAATCTCCAGTGGGAGATGGTTGAATTAGTGGCAAGCCTATCTCTTGGCAAGAACAACCCCTTGCTTCAACTGTAGACAGAATACTGTCCAAACAGGACAAAACTTGGAAGCAGGTAAGTTGACAGCCTAGCTCTGCCAAGACAAGGTAGGCAAGTCCTTCATAATTCCTGCTTTACAATCAATGTCTGTCAGAGAAACAGGGCCAAACAGCTGAAGATTGATGCTGTAATGTATGGAGAGAAAATGGGAACTGTCCAGGCAACCACTGGTATATTATTTCTTAGTTTTGGAAGCTGCAGGCCCTGCACTTCCTATATAATCAGAAATATTTATCCCTCTCAGGTCTCTGAGGTGGTTGAAGAATAGATAGCTAGAGTCTTGTAGTTAAATTTTGAGTTGTTTAGGAAGTAAGAGGGTGTTCTGGATCTAAGAAGATGTTTTTAAAATTGTGATGCAAGTTCGGATGAAAGCTGAGTTGGATATAGATCTTTAAACTCGTGGAGATGGTTAGATAGTAGAATGTTAAAGTCAGTGTCAGATATGTATGGACTGGACATTGGGAGTGCGTGTTAAGCCCTATAACTCTCATAATTATGGCCTAATTATTTCTGTTGTTTTGTATCATATTTATTGTTATAAGAGAAAGAGCCATTTGTTGGACTGAAAGGGGGAGCTCTTGGGAGAAAAATATATACCTTAAACTTAAAAAAAGGAAGGGATGGGTGGGTAGAGGGGGAAGAGGTTGGGAGGGTGGGACTGGAGGGGGGAGTAGGGAGGGAATTGCGATTGAGATTTAACTTGAAGAAATAAAAACAAATTTTAAAAATGCAGATAGATCCTATTTCTCTCCCTACAGAAAACTCAAATCCAAGTGTATTAAATACCTTACCATAAAATTAGCTATACTAAATCTATTAGAAGAGAAAGTAATGAATAGTCTTGAACTTGTTGGCACAGGAGACAATTTCCTAAACAGAAAACCAATAGCTAAGGCTTTAAGAGCAATTATCATAAACGATACCTTATGAACCTACAAAGCTTCTGTAAGGCAATGAATGGACAGTGTCAAGAGAACAAAATGTCGGGGTTGGAGAGATGGCTCAGTGGTTAAGAGCACTGCCTAGTGCTCTTCCAAAGGTCCTGAGTTCAATTCTCAGCAACCACATGGTGGCTCATAACCATCCACAATGTGATCTGGTGCCCTCTTCTGGAATGCAGGTGTACATGCAGATAGAGCACACATATGCATAAAATAAATAAAATAAATCTTTAAAAAAAAAGAGAACAAAATGTCAGCTTACAGATTTGGAAAAGATCTTCAGCAACCCCACATCCAATAGAGAAATAATATACAAAATATATAGAGAACTCAAAAAAGTAAACATCAAAAACCAAATAATCCAATTAAAAATGGGGTATAGAGCTAAAGTGATAATTTTAAACAGAAGAACTTCAAATGGCTGAGAAGCACATAAGGAAGTGCTCAACATCCTTAGTCATCAGGAAAATGCAAATCAAAATGACTCTCAGACTCTATTTCACACCAGTCAGAATGACTAAGATCAAAAATCAAGTAATGTGGAGAGAGAAGAACACTCCTCCATTGCTGGTGGGAGTGCAAACTTGTACAACCACTTTGAAAATTAATTTGGTGTTTTCTCAGAAAAATGGGAATAGTCCTTCCTGGAGACCCAGTTATACCATTCCTGGGCATATACCCAAAAGATTCCCCACCATACTGTAAGGACATTTGCTCAACTTTTTCATAGCAGCTTTATTCATAATAACCAGAAACTGGAAACAACATAGATGTCCCTCAACAGAAGAATAGATTTTTTTTAATGTGGTACATTTATACCATGGAATATTAGTCAGCTATTAAAAACAAGGAAATCATGCATTTCAATGGCAAAATAGATGGGTGGAACTAGAAAAGATCATCCTGAGTGAGGTAACCCAGACCCAGAAAGCTACACATGGTATGTACTCATTCATAAGTGGATACTAGCCATATAGTACAGGATAAGCATACTAAAATCCACAGACCCAAAGATGCTAAGCTACTAAGAGGGGCCAAGGGAGGATGGTTGAATCTTATTCAGAAGGGAAAATAAAATAGACAGCTTGAATGAATGAAGAGAGGGAACTGGGAGAGAGAGAGGGGAGGAAGAGGAGGGAATCTGTCATGGGGATAGTCTGGGAGAGAAGTGAGAGGGATGGGAGAAAGATAGGCAACTGAGTAAGTGCATCTCTGAGACAGGTTGGAGACCAGTGATAGGGTAAGACGCTAGGAGGATATGGTGGTACCTCTACCTGAGATGCCTAACAGTGGGAGGGGGGGCCTGAAGAGGCCTTCCTCTAGTTAGGTAAGACTTCTATGAGATGGAGGGGATCACCAAACCACCCACAGAACCTTCAACCCAAAAATTACCCACCTTGTATACAAGATCTTTAGGGATAGACATACAAGAAACTGAGGGATGGTCCAACCAATGACAGTTCCAACCTAAGGCCTACACCATAGGATCTCTTCTCTCATTATTAAAAACACTCTGCTATGCATAACATAATTATTCTCTGAGAACCTCTATGCAGCAGAGGATCCAAACAGAAGCAGAGACTCACTGCTACATGTTAAGCAGATCTCAGGGCATCTTGGGGAAGAATGGGGGAAAGGATAAAAAGACACAAAGGTGACAAGAATTCCAAAAGAAGACTAATACAGACAACTAATCTAGGTCCATGTGGCTCACCGAGACTGAAGAACCAATCAAAGAGCATGCATGAACTGTACCTAGACCCTCCTACACATATGTAACTGACAGGCAGTTTGGTCATCATGTGGGTACCCTACCAAGTAGAGCGAGGGCTCTCTGACAAGGACTCTGATACCTCCTTTTGACCACTTCTACCTAACAGGGATCTGGTGTATGGCCTGAATGGAGGAAGATGAGCTCAGTCTTGATGGAACTCCATGTACTGGAGTGGGATGGTATTTGAGCAGCTATTTTCTGAGAAGGGGAGGGAGGACAGGGGGAAAAGTAAAGGAAGGCAGGACTCAGAGGAAGGAAGGGAGGGGGCTACAATCAGTATTTAAAATGAATAAATAAATAAACTTTACTTTAGAAATCAGTATAGAAGAACTGAAAATAAAAAAATAATTTGGCTTCCATTTATATAATCAAAAGTTGTAAATCTCCAATGCTCATTACCACATTTCCCCAGTAAAGATCTTGAAATACATAGGATAAAGATTAAAGTATAATGTTCGTATTTGGTATAAATCTTAATTGAGAAAATGGAAATGACATAAAATATTTCCTATAGAGTTTATAATTCTCTGTAAATTATATGATGTATAAGAGATACAGATATTAAGGTTTAAAAGAAGCACAAAAGATGTCAAAAAATTTTATTTTATATTGTGATCTTGTAATGAAAAATAAGAACTTCAGAGATCTCAGGAGGTTTACATGAGAAAAATGAAGATTTTTCTGAGAGCTTTAAAAATATTTATATTTCTTTCAACAATAGGAAATCTTCAGAGATTGTGACAATATGACTAATAAAGAGCTTTGCTAATTGAATCATCAAAGCAGAACAACTATGAATAATCACCTATTTCCTTTAGCCTTTTAGAATCCTGTGTCTGTTCAATGGTCTTCATGATTGTGTATCCCTCCAAAAGCATCATTTGTTGCTAAATATCCTCTTTCCAGCCACACTTACAGGGAAGAATCAGCCGTTGTCAGACAATCAGCAGATAAGAGGCAGCAGGTCTGAGCACATTGTTTATATGGCAATAGAGATGCCCAGCATTCCAGTGATATCAGATGGAAGAGAGTGACTATGGAAAGGATTGTGGGAGACATATTTCCTTATCACCTATTGAGATAAAATAATAGAAAAGCTCCAGAACTCAAAGCGTTAGCTCAGGTGCCCATTAAGATTGTGTTACTGTTGAAACAAGTACTTTTCTTCACCCACTGACGTTTGCCACTAACGTAACTATCTCCAAATGGAGATTCTTTGATGCTCATCCTCTACTTAGAGTAGAATAAGGGGTGCTGTCAGGAGGTGACTTGTTTTCACTGTAGACAGAATGCTGCCAAAAAGGACAAATCTTGGAAGCAGGTAAGTCGAGAGCCTAGCTCTGCCAAGACTGGGTAGGCAAGTCCTTCATAATTCCTGCTACACAATTAATGTCTACCAGAGATACTGAGCCAATAGGCTGAAGATAGATGATGCTCTAATGTATGAAGAGAAAATTGGGGACTGTCTAGGCAGCCAGTTGTCTGTCATTTCTTAGTTTTGGAATCTGCTGGCTTTGCACTTCCTGTATAATCAGATATGTTTATCCTTCTCAGGTCTTTGATGTGGTTGAAGACAAGACCTCACAGTTAAATTTTAAGTTGTTTAGGAATCAAAAGGGTGTTCTAGGTCTAAGAAGACGTTTTTGAGGTGGTAATGCAAGTTAGGATGGAAACTGAGTTAGCTAAAGAACTTTAAACTCTTGGAGACAGATAGATAACAGAATATTAATACTAGTTGCCAAATATGTATGGACTTGACATTGAGAATATATGTTATACCTTATAATTTTCATAATCGTGGCCTAATTATTCTAAAAAAGAATTATGAGTTCTGGGAGAAGGGGGAGAGAGTGGGAAGGTGAGATCAGGAGGAGTGGAGGGAAGGGGCTGTAATGGAGATGTAACTTGAAGCAATAAATAAACATTAAAAACAGCAACAACAACAACAAAAGATTTTATTACTGATTCTCACAAAGGTGACATGACTATAATGGTCACTTTTGTTTTCCTCCCACAATGCTTTTGACTCTTTTTGACATTTGATTTTCTCATTACAGAAAAATATGCAAAGGATGAGAAATTAACACTATCATGTTTTATAATTAAAATAAATACAGTGAGTGACTTTTCTTACAGAAATAATTATTAGATGCATAAATACAAACAAGAAGTATTATAATGAGTAATTGTGAAAATATGAGTTTCATAATTCAGGTAGGACTATCTATTACTTAAAGTGGTCAAATAAAATGTGCATGATATGCAAAGGCTTAAAGCACAGCATTGTGTTAAATTTCTAAGAAAAAAATACATTTACAATATAACAATGTTTAGATAGTTTCCAAATAAATAATTTAAAGACACACAAAAAATACATAACACCAACACATTGATGGGAAATACCTACATTAATTTGATTACAGGCTTTGCCTGTGGGAAAACTGAAGTATAACAAGCTAGTATGCTAACAGATTAGGAGTAACTATTACATCATTAATGAATAGGAGTTCAAAGGTGTTATTTACTATGGATATTGGACAATAATGTAAATAAAAACATGTAAACTTACTGAAACACTTAGTTGCTAGTAGAAAGAGTTCTCATCACTGTCTATTTGTTTATCACCATATATCACAAGACTAGGTTATACACTGATTACTTGTTTGTAGACAGTGCCAGGAGCATCAGTAAATCTTAAAAAGAGAATATAAATTATAATGTCAATCTAGCAACTGATAAGGCAATATTTAAACACTATTATATTTAATAAACAAATATGTTCAGTTAAATAGTGAAAAGATTTAATATATCAACTGAAAACTGCTAATTAATTAATTAAAGTAGTTATTAGTAAGTATAAACTATAAGATTAGGCCGAAGAGTAGCCGGCGCCTTGGCAGAGGAGCAGGCGGCCTGGTCCAAGTGCCTTAAATGCTTGCCTAACTTATCCTGGAGAAAGAGCTCCGGGACCAAGGGAGGCCTACACCACCTGTAACCTAAACTCTGTTAATTAATATAAGTTGTTATATTAGGCCGGCAGAATTACCAGCGGCTTGGTGGGAGATTTGCCTGGGCTCAAGGGGAGTCTCGGAGTCCAACAGCCTGGGACTGCTTGGACTGAGGGCCTATAAGCCGCCACAGTCTTTTCTCCAATAATTAAACACACCAAGACCTTTTAATGTTTTACTGCTTAGCCCTTAGCTGGGCAAACTCTCAATTAGCTACACTAAGTTAACCCGGATCACCTAATCCCAAACCACCCTGTGCCTGTGATTACCTTCCAGCAGTCTCCAGACACCTGTCTCCTTCTGTGTCTCCTGGCAGAAAGAGAGAGAGTCTCTGTGTGTGCCCAGAGTTTCTGTTCTGATCTCAGGAAGTCCCGCCTTCCTATACTCTTTCTGCCCAGCTAATTGGCCATAAGCAACTTTTATTAACCAATCAAGAGAATGCCTCAGAAAGAGCGGTAACCAGATCTCAGCATTGAATTCAATGTATCAGAAACAATTCTCTCAACATCTCCCCCTTTAAGTCTAGCAAAATGCTCTTTTTCTTAATAACAATAAATACATCAATAAACACAATACAGTAACGATAACAATAAATACAATAAAAACAATTATGAAAACTAAAAGGTGTTACATACATTCTCAACATCCAGTCCATATGTATTTGATTAGTTAACTAGGACATATTCTATTACATATCTCTCTTGATGAGTTTAAGGACCTATATACCTAATTCAACTTCCTTCCTAACTTACATTATTAACTAAATCATCTTAACCTTAAAACATCCTTTTAATTCCTAGATGATTTAAAATTTACTGTGATGTTATAACTATGTAGTCTTCAATCACACCAGAAACCTGAGAAGGATAAATATATCTGAATAGATAGGATGTGCAGAGCAAGCAACTTCCAAAACTATGAAATGACAGACAACTGACTGCCTAGACAGTCCCCAGTTTCTATAATATTGGAGCATCATCATATTCAGCCTTCTGGCCAAGCATGTCTCACAGACTTAGTTATGGAGCAGGAAATAAGATTTGACATTCTGTCTTTGCAGAATCAGGCCATCAATTTACCTGCATTGAGCTCTGGTCCATCTTTGGACTGTACATAGTCAGTTGAGAGAGCAGGGGCATTTTTGCCCAGTAGGAATTATCTCCTGATGGGAGATTTCTTGATGCTCATTGTCTCCTTCCTCAAGAGCATCCATCATTTCATCATTTGTTATTTCTGGCATTGCAGGAATATTAATTTGAGTACCCCATTGTTGTAAGACATCCCTTCCCCATAAATTTATGGGTACATCAGCCACATAAGGTCTCAACTTCCCTGTTTGCCCTTCTGGTCCCACACAGTTAAGCCATCGCACACTTTGTTTTATATGTGATAATTTACCAATTCCTATAAAATGTGTAGGAACCTTTTGAAGTGGCCAGGGTGGATTCCAAGACTCCCATGAGAGGACAGTGACATCTGCTCCTGTGTCAAGCAATCCTTCTATTTCAATACCATTCATTTGTATTTTCAATTTTGGTCTCTTATTACTTAAAATTGGTTGCCAATACACACGTTTTTCCAGTATTTTTAACTGTTCCTGTTCTATCTATTGGAACAACCTTGCCCTAGGTGTAAGGAAACAATAGCAGTTGGCAATTTTGTCCCCTGCTATAATTGTCATCTCTTTCCATATGGATGTCATAATTTTAATTTCTCCCTTGAAGTCGACATCTATAATACCTGGATGAATAAAGAATCTTTGACAAGTTAATCCATTTTTTCCAAATATTAATCCTATTGTCCCTGATGGTAAAGGACCAAAAATACCAGGGGTTAACATATAGCATTCATCTGTTTTAGATAATGTTTTAGATTCATCTGTGGTCAAATCTAAAACTGTAGTACCTTCAGTAGCCTGTAAAAGATCAGCAATAGTTAATTTTGTTCTTCCTGCCTGTTTGTTTCCCTCTGGTTTGATGATGGATGACGGTTCACATTGTTTTGGGGGCCCTGAACTGATAGGCCTCTCCCCTCGTTTCCCAGCAAGGGGTTACTTCTGACATCCGTTTCAGCTCTACAATCCCGGGACCAGTGTTTACCTTTTCCACAATGAGTACAAAATCCTGAAGACCTTAACCCTCTATTGCCATTAAAACCGTTCGTTCCCTTCTACGACCATGTTCTGCAAAGTCCAGGCACCTATCATTTCGAGTTCTGGAGGATTCAGCCTTACGATATCTTTGGAAATGACCAAGTTCACCATTTTAAAAGCACTCATTAAGACCCCTAGCAACTGCTGGTGCTATGACATTAGTCTGATGCTCCTGAAAACCAAAATCATCTGTTTGTCTTATCCATTCATCTACTGGGGCTCCTTGAGCTTTCAATGGCCTAATTGCCCTTTGACACTCAGCATTTGCATTTTCATATGCCAAGGCATTTATCAAGTTCTGTCTGGCATCAGGGTTGTCTATATCTCTCTCCACAGCTGAAGTCAATCTCCCCAAAAAGTCTGAGAAGGTTTCCTGAGGACCTTGTATTTTCTTGGTAAATTAAGTAAACCTTTTCCCAGCCTCAGCCAACATATCCCAGGCTCTCAGAGCTGTAACATGACATTGTTCTATGACAACATCTTCAAATTGAGTCTGTAACCGTATGTCAGCATAAGGTCCCTCACCAAGCATTTGGTGGGTTGTGACATGTATTCCCCTTGCCATATTTTGTTGCTCTAATTTTGTCACTTCATGTCTTCACCATGACAACCATTGTAATTGCTGGCTACTTTCTAACACAGCTGATATCAGTCCCTTACAGTCTTGGGGAATGATTTTATTTTGTATAGCCCAATTATTTAACATCTGTTTAATGAATGATTAGTGCATTACATAAGAGACAATAGACTCCTTAAATCTTTTTAAATCCAAAATGTCTATTGGACGCCATGCTAATTACTGATGGAGTTGACCGTTATTATCATCAGGCCTAATTTGAAACATAACTGGAAAAGCTGATGGCGATTGTGCAGTACCACGCAGCTCCTCTGGGGGCGCCCTTGGTTCCACATTAGTACCATTACCTACCTGGTTTTCTACTGGTACATGTGGTGACTGTGGAGACCTAGGTAGAAAAGAAGTTGCCATTTTTCTCAATTCCAGTCACCTGCCTTGCCAGAATTTTCTTAAGCTCCTCAATCTGCATTTCCATACTTTCTAATTGTGTAACAGATGTCTTCCCTATGACAAACCAATAAAAGAAAAAAAAGTAAACAGCATAAAACATTTGGTCTGATTGAAAAACAGTGTAGAGTTCAGCAGTAAACATTACCATATTGTCAACCACTGGCATCATAGTTTCAAAATCTGCAGTTTTCTCTATAGTTTTGAAAATAAAATTACCCATAATGCCTTACCACCTTGAGTGCCACCTGAAAACTGCAAATTAATTAAAGTAGTTATTAGTAAGTATAAACTGTAAGATTAGGCCCGCAGAGTAGCCAGCGGCTTGGCAGAGGAGCAGGCAGCCTGGCCTGAGTGCCTTAACTGGTTGCCTAATTTATTCTGGAGAAAGAGCTCCGGGACCAAGGGTGGCCTACACCACCTGTAATCTAAACTCTGTTAATTAATATAAGCTGGTATATTAGGCCGGCAGAATTACCAGCGGCTTGGTGGGAGATTCGCCTGGGCTCAAGGGGAGTCCAACATCCTGGGACTGCTTGGACTGAGGGCCTATAAGCCGCCACAGTCTTTTCTCCAATAATCAAACACACCAAGACCTTTTAAGGTTTTACCGCTTAGCCCTTAGCTGGGCAGACTCTCAATTAGCTACACTAAGTTAACCCGGATCACCTACTCCCAAACCACCATGTGCCTGTGATTACCTTTCAGCAGTCTCCAGACACCTATCTCCTTCTGTGTCTCCTGGCAGAAAGAGAGAGAGTCTCTGTGTGTGCCCAGAGTTTCTGTTCTGATCTCAGGAAGTCCCACCTTCCTATACTCTTTCTGCCCAGCTAATTGACCATAAGCGACTTTTATTAACCAATCAAGAGAATGCCTCAGAAAGAGCGGTAACCAGATCTTAGCATTGAATTCAATGTATCAGAAACAATATTAGACCTTCCCTGAACAATCAAAAAAATGTCCAGCAATTTTAATATTGTTAAATGTTCTTATGAATTTGTCTTTTATGATTACAAAACAATAATATCGTTTTGTTACTTTCATAAATGTGAATTTAAGTAATATTTCCTTCATTTGGGTGGATATCCAAAAGTGATATGGCTGCATCTTGAGGTAGTGATATTCCAAGTGTTCTAAGATATTGCCAGACTGATTTTCATTGTAATTGTATAAGTTTGCACTCCCACCAGCAATGGAGGAGAGCTCCTCTTTCTCCACAACCTCACCAGCATGTGCTGTCATTTGAGGTTTTGATCTTAGCCATTCTGACAGGTGTGAGATGGAATCTCAGAATTGTCTGGAGTTGCATTTCTCTGATGATTAAGGATGTTGAGCATTTCTTCAAATGTCTCACTGCCATTAGAGATTCCACCTTTGCGAATTCTTGGTTTAGCTCTGTTTCCCCTTTTTTCATTGGATTATTTGGTTTCTTGCTGTTTAATATCTTGAGTTTTCTATAAATTATGAATATTAGCCCTCTATCGGAAATGGGGTTGGTAAAGATCATTTCTCAATCTGTAGGTTGCTGTTTTCTTCAAATGATGGTGTCCTTTGCCTTACTGAAGCTTGTCAGTTTCATGAGGTCCCATTTATTAATTGTTGGTCTTAGAGCCTTAATTATTGATGTTTTGTTCAGGAAGTCATCTCCTGTGCTGATGAGTTTGAGATTTTTCCCCACTTTCTCTTCTATTAGATGTAGTGTGTCAGGCCTTATGTTAATGTCCTTGATCCACTTGGACATAAGTTTTGTGCAAGGTGATAAGTATGGGTCTAATTTCATTTCTTTACATGTCGACATTCAGTTAGACCAGCACAATTTGTTGGAGATGTTGTCCTTTTTCTATTGTATGGTTTTGGATTCTTTGTAAAAAAAAAAATTAAGTGACCATAGATAGGTGTGTGGGTTCATTTCTGGGTCTTCAATTCTATCCTCACCAAATCACAAGGACATAGCCTCGTCTATGTTCATAGCAGACTTCTTTTTAATAGTTAGAAACTGGAAACAATCTACATGTCCCTCAACTGATGAATAGATAAAAAACTGTTGTAGATTTACACAATGAAATACTACTCAGCTATCAGAAACAATGCAATTCATAGCCAAATAGATGGAACTAGAGAAACTCATCCTGGGTGAGCTAACCCAGACTCAGAAAGATGCACATGGCATCTACTCACTTATAATTGGATTTTTGCCATATAATAAAGGATAACTGTCCTATAACCAATAAACCAAAAAGATCAGGAACATAGACTTTGTTACCTATTAATGGGACAATTTTCCCTAGGAGTGCCACCATGTTCCTCCCAGTACAGAGGAAACTCTTAGCCCGCATATGACTATTGAACTGAGAGGGGCTGTTATGTAGGGGCACTCTACATCAGAGGAGTGGGAAGGATGGGAGAGGGGGGAGAGGATGGGAAGGTGGAACCAGGAGTGATGGACTGAGGGCACTGTGATGGAGATGTAACTTGAAGCAATAAATAAACAAACAAAAAAAGAGAGAATACATTGCAGGCAAAAAAAGAAATATTCCATTCATCTTTGGACTTAGAATATATCTTATTCTTAGATAATGAAGACCAGTTAGGTTTCAGATATAAATATTTATCTTTACTTCAGTTTACACATTGTATAAAGAATGTTGTGTTTGATGAGAAAATTAGTCAGGAACATTTAAGATTATGGAGCTATTTGGGAGATTTTTTTTCAAGCAATGACAAGTTCCAGAGAGCTCAAAGAAATTCAACCTGAGAGATTTTCTTCAGTTTGTACATGACTAATAGGAAAAAATTTTCAGTATATTAATGAACAGAAGGTGTGAAGCATTTATAAAGATAATTCTTGTTATTCATTGCTACAGTTTCCAACAATACCACCTGTACTTTTAGTGTCAAAATGTGATTTTGTACATTAAAGTAAAACATACACACACACACCTTAGCATGATGGTGTACACTTTCAGTCCCAGCACTCAGGAGGCAGTAGCACACTGAGCTCTGTGAGTTCGAAGTGATTCTAGTCTACAAAGTAAGTCCAGGACATTCGGAGCAACATAGAGAAACCATCTCAGAAAAAAAAAGAAAGAAAAGAAAAGAGAAAAGAAAAAAAATATTTATATAAAATAACAGTGCACAAATTCCATTACAGGAAAATATTTGTATCCTTAGTTGTATTCCAGAAAACAATGATTGCTTTAAAATAATAGTTGTGACACAAATGCCAGGCCAGACATCTATTTCCAACAATGTTGTCAATCAGCACAGATTGAGGAAACAAGATATCCCATGACAAAACTAAATTCAAACAATATCTATGCACAAATATAGCTGTACAGAAGATGTTAGAAGGAAAATTCCAACCCAAGGAGGTTAACTACAGTAAGAAAACACAGGAAGCAAATAACTTCACAGCATCAAAACCTAAAGAAGAGAAGCTCACTCATATACTACTTCCACCAACATCAAGATGGCAAGAAGTAACAATCACTAGTCATTAATATCTCTCAACGTCAATGGAATCAATCCCCCCCCCCCCAAAAAAAGACACAGGCTAGCAGAATGGAAGTGAAAACAGAATCCCACATCTGCCACTTATAAGAAACACACCTCAGAAAAAGAAGGTATTAGAACCAAGTAAAGGGCTGTAAAAAGATATACTCAATATATGAACCTAAAAAGCAAACTGCAGCAGTCATTCTAGTATCCAATAAATTAGACTTTCAACCAAAGTTAATAAAAAGAGATGAGGAAGGACACTTCATACTCATCAAAGGAAAAATCCACCAAGATGACATCTCAATACTGAACATCTATATGCCAAATGTAAAGGCACCCACATTTGTTAAAGAAACACTACTAAAGCTCAAATCTTACATCAAACACCACCATCAAACCCCACACATTAATAGTGGAAGACTTCAACACAATTAAAATCTTCTTAGAATTCAATGAAAATGAAGGCACAACATACCTAAATGTATGGGACACATTGAAACCAGTGCTAAGAGGAAACTTTATAGCACTAAGTGCCTTCAAAAACAAATTGGAGGGTTCCCATACTAGCAACCTAAAAGCTCTCCTGAAAGAGCTAGAATAAAAAGAAGCAAACATTCCAAAGAGGAGCACACAGCAGGAAATTATCAAACTCAGGGCTGAAATCAATAACTTAGAAACAAAAAGAATAATACAAAGAATCAAACAAACCAAGAGTTTGTTCTTTTAGAAAATGAACAAAATGGACAAACCCTATTAACCCAAGCCAAATTAACTAAAAAACAGAAGGAAAATGCCCAAGTCAACAAAATCAGAAATGAAAGGGGGGAAATAATAACAGACATCAAGAAAACCCAAAGAATCATTAGGTCCTACTTCAAAAACTTGTACTCCACAAAATTGGAAAACCTAAATGAAATGAACAATTTTCTTCATAGAATCCATCTACCAAGTTTAAATCAAGAACAGGTAAACAAACTAAACATTCCTATAACCCTTAAGTAAATAGAAGAAGCCATTAGAAGTCTTCAAACCAAAAAAAGCCCAGGGCCAGATGGTTTCAACACAGAATTCCACCAGACCTTCAAAGAAGAGCTAACACCAATATTCTTCAAACTCTTTCACAACAAAGAAACAGAAGGAACACTGCCAAACTCGTCCTATGAGGCCACAGTCACCCTAATACCTAAACCACACAAAGACCCAATGGGGAAAAAAGATTTAGACCATTTTCCCTTATGAACATAGATGCAAAAATACTCAATAAAATACTTGAAAACCAGATCTAAGATCACATCAAAAGTATCATACTCCATAATCAAGTAGGTTTCATGCCAGGGATACCAGGATGGTTCGGTATATGAAACTCTAAAAATGTACTCCACCACATAAATAAGTTGAAATAAAAAAAAACTATATGATCATCTTATTGTATGCTGAAAAAGCACTTGACAAAATCTAGCACCCTTTGCATGAAGCCCTGAGGTCAATCTCCAACACCAGGCATAGTGATGTTAAAAATCGTGGAGAAATCAGGCATACAAGGACCATACTTAAACATAATAAAAGCAATTTACAATAAGCCAATAGCCAACATCAAGCTGAATGGAGAGAAACACAAGACATTTCCTCTAAAATCAGGAACAAGTCAAGGCTACCCACTCTCTCCCTATCTATTCAACATAATACTAGAAGTATTAGCTAGAGCAATAAAACAACTAAAGGAAATCAATGGGATGCAAATTGGAAAGGAAAAAGTCAAAGCACAGATGATATAATAGTATACATAAGTGACCCCAAAAATTCCACAAGAGAATTCCTTCAGCAAGGTGGCTAGACACAAAATTAACTTTAAAAAATCAGTAGCCCTTCTTTACACAAAAGATAAGTGGGCTGAGAAAGAAATTAGGGAATCAACACCCTTCACGATAGCCAAAAATAATATAAAATACTTGAGGATAACTCTAACCAAACTACTGAAAGACCTGTACCAGAATTTCAAGTCCCTGAAGAAAGAAATTGAAGGAGATATCAGAAGATAGAATGATCTCCCTTGCCCATGAATAGCTAGGGTTAACATAAGAAAAACATCCATCTTAACAAAAGCAATAGAGAGATTCAATGCAATTCCTATCAAAATACCAACACAATTCTTTTTTTAATTTATTTATTTATTGCTTCATGTTACATCTCCATCATAGAGTCCTCCTTCGACCCTTCCCAGTCCCGCCCTCCCACCCTCTCTACTATCTAACCCTTCCATCCCGCTCCTCTGGAGTGGAGTGTCCCTAAATAACAGTCCCCCGCCCCAGTTCAGCAGTCATATGAGTGCCAAGAGCCTCTTCATACACTGGGGGCCTATAAGGCAGCACCACTAGGTCAAAGTGTCTAATTGACAGGATGAAAAAGTCTATGTTCCTGTTCCCTTTGGTGCGATGGTTGTAGTATAGATATCTCGTATATATAGCTAAAAGTGAATACTATAAGTGAATAGAGGCTGACTATAAGTGAATAGATGCCATGTGCATCCTTCTGACTCTGGGTTAGCTCACTCAGAATGAGCTTTTCTAGCTCCATCCATGTGGCTGCAAATTGCATAATTTCCTTGTTTCTGATAGCTGCATAGTATTCCATTGTGTAGATGCACCATAGTTTTTAAATCCACTCTTCAATTGAGGGGCATATGGGTTGTTTCCAGTTTCTAGCTATTACAAATAAGGCTGCTATGAACATAGATGAGGAAACTTCCTTATGATTCGGTGAGGAGTCATTTGGGTGTATACCCAGAAGTGGTATGGCTGGGTCCCAAGGCAGAGCTATTCCAAGTTTTCTAAGATATCGCCAGACTGACCTCCATAGTGGTTGCACAAGCCTGCACTCCCACCAGCAATGGAGGAGGGTTCCCCTTTCTCCACACCTTCGCCAGCATGTGCTGTTGTGTGAGCTTTTGATCTTAGCCATCTGACAGGTGTGAGATGGAATCTTAGAATTGTCTTGAGTTGCATTTCTCTGATGATTAAGGATGCTGAGCATTTCCTCAAGTGTCTCTCGGCCTTTAGGAATTCCTCCTTTGTGAATTCTCAGTTTAGCTATTTCTCCCATTTTTTAATTGGATTATTTGGTTTCTTGGCATTTAATTTCTTGAGTTCTTTGTAAATTTTGGATATTAGCCCTTTTTCAGATGTGGGGTTGGTGAAGATTTTTTCCCAGTCTGTAGGCTGCCATTTTGTTCGAATGGCAGTGTCTTTTGTCTCACAGAAGCTTTTCAGTTTCATGAGGTCCCATTTATTGATTGTTGGTCTTAGGTCCTGAGCTGTTGGTGTTCTGTTCATGAAGTTGTCACCTGTGCCAATGATTTCAAGGGTTTTTCCCACTTTCTCTTCTAGTAGATTTAGTGTGACTGGGCTTATGTTAAGGTCTTTGATCCACTTGGACTTAAGTTTTGTACAAGGTGATAAATATGGCTCTAATTTCAATCTTTTACAAATGGACATCCAGTTGGACCAGCACCATTTGTTGAAGATGCTGTCCTTTTTCCATTGTGCAGGTTTGGCTTCTTTGTCAAAGATTAGGTGGCCATAGATGTGTGGGTTCATTTCTGGGTCTTCAATTTGATTCCATTGATCCACAGTCTGTTTCTATTCCAGTACCATGCTGTTTTTATTACCATTGCTGTGTAGTACAGCTTGAAATCTGGGATGTTGATACCTCCAGATGTTTTTTTTTGTACAGGATTGATTTAGCTTAGGTATACTATCATATCTTCTGCAAATAGGGATAATTTGACTTTTTCGTTTCCAATTTGTATCCCCTTGATCTTCTTCAGTTGTCTTATTGCTTTAGGAAGAACTTCAAGTACTATATTGAAGAGGTATGGTGAAAGTGGGCATCCTTGTCTTGCCCCTGAGTTTAGAGGAAATGCTTCAAGTTTCTCTCCATTAACTTCGATGTTTGGTACTGGCTTGCTGTATATTGATTTTATTTTTTCCAGATATGGTCCTTGTATGCCTGTTCTCTCCAGAACTTTTACCATGAAGGGGTGTTAGATTTTGTCAAAAGCTTTTTCTGCATATAGAAAGATTATCATATGTTTTTTTTCTTTCATCTTGTATATATGGTATGAATTATGTTGATAGACTTTTGTATGTTGAACTACCCCTGCATTCCTGGGATGAAGCCTACTTGATCATGGGGTATGATACTTTTGATGTGTTCTTGAATTCGGTTTGCTAGTATTTTATTAAGTATTTTTGCATCTATATTCATGAGGGAGATTGGTCTGAAGTTCTCTTTCTTTGTTGGGTCTTTGTGTGGTTTAGGTGACTGTGGCCTCATAGAATGAGTTTGGCAGTGTTCTTTCTGATTCTATTTGGTGAAAGTGTTTGAAGAGTATTGGTGTTAGCTCCTCTTTGAGGGTCCTGTAGAATTTCATGCTAAAGCCATCTGGTCCTGGGCTTTTTTTGGTTTGGAGATTTTTAATGACTGTTTCTATTTCCTTAGGGGTTTTAGGGCTGTTTAATCTGTTAATCTGATCTTGATTTAGCTTTGGTAGGTGGAATCTATCAAGAAAATTGTCCATTTCACTTAAGTTTTCAAATTTGGTGGATTTTTAAAATAGGACCCAAATATTCTCTGGATTTCCTCAATGTCTGTTGCTATTTCTCCCTTTTCATTTCTGATTTTGTTGATTTAGGTTTTTTTCCCTCTGCCTTTTAGTTAATTTGACTAAGGGTCTGTCTATTTTGTTTATTTTCTCGAAGGACCAACTCTTGGTTTCATTGATTCTTTGTATAATTCTTTTTGTTTCTAAGTTGTTGATTTCAGCCCTAAGTTTGATGATTTCCTGCCTTCTGCTCATCTTGGGAGTTTTTGCTTCTTTTTTTCCCAGTTCACCTAGTTTAGCTGTTAATTCGCTAATATGAGCTGTCATAATTTTCTTTTTGAAGGCACTTAATGCTATGAACTTTCCTCGTAGCACAGCTTTCATTGTGTCCCATAGGTTTGGGTATGTTGTGCCTTCATTTTCATTCGTTTTTAAGAAGTCTTTGATTTCCTTCTTTATTTCTTCCCTGACCCAGTAGTCATCTAGTAAAGAGTTGTTCAATTTCCATGTGTGTGTAGGCTTTCTGTTCATTCTTTTGCTGTTGATGTCCAGCTTTATTCCATGGTGGTCTGATAAGATACAAGGGGTTATTACAATTATCATGTATCTGTTGAGGTTATCTTTGTGTCCAACTATATGGTCAATTTTGGAGAAGGTTCCATGTGGTGCTGAGAAGAAGGTGTATTCTTTTGTGTTTGGGTGAAAAGTTCTATAGATATCTGTTAGGTCCATTTGTTTCAAGAGCTCTGTTAGACACATTATTTCTCTGTTTGGCTTCTGTCTTGATGATCTGTTCATTGTTGTGAGTGGGGTGTTGAAGTCTCCCCCTACTAATGTGTGGGAATCCATGTGCAATTTAAGTTTTAGAAGCATTTCTTTTACAAATGTAGGTGTCTTTGTATTTGGGGCATAGATGTTCAATATTGAGATGTCCTCTTGATGAATATTTTCTTTAACGAGTATATAACGCCCTTCTCTGTCTTTTTTTATTAACTTCAGTTGGAAGTGTATTTTGCTTGATATTAGGATGTCTACTCCAGCTTGCTTCCTGGGTCCATTTGCTTGGAAACCTTTTCCTAGCCCTTTACTCTGAGATAGTTATTTTTTTTGTTAGTGAGATGTGTTTCTTTTATGCAGCAAAATGATGGGTCTTGTTTACGGATGCAATCTGTAAGTTTGTGTCTTTTTATTGGCGAGTGGAGTCCATTGATGTTGATGGACACTAGTGACCAGAGGTTGTTATTTCCCATTATTTTGGTATAGGTGGTCATCCTGTGTTTCTTTTGGTTTAGTTGCTGTGGAGTTTTTATTTCCTCTATTTTTTGGGTGTGGTTATCTTCTCTGAGTTGGAATTTTCCTTCTAAGCTATTTTGTAGGGCTGAGTTTGTGGGTAGATATTGTTTAAAATTTTTGTCATGGAAAATCGTGTTTTCTCCATCTATGTTGACAGAGAGTTTTGCTGGGTATAGTAGTCTGGCTAGGCATCTATGTTCTCTCAGGGCTTGTAGTACATCTGTCCAGGCCCTTCTATCTTTTAGAGTTTCTGAGAAGTCAGGTGTAATTCTGATGGGTCTGCCATTATATGTGACTTGACCTTTTTCTCTTACAGCTTACAATATTCTTTCTTTGTTCTGTACATTTGGAGTTTCAATTATTATGTGGTGAGAGTTTCTTTTCTGATCTAATCTGTTTGGTGTTCTATAAGCCACTTGAATTTTTTTTTTGGCATCTCTTTCTTTAGGTTTGGGAAGTTTTCTTCTATGATTTTGTTGAAGATATTTTCTGGACCTTGGAGTCGGGAGTGTTCTCTTTCCTCTATGCCTATAAATCTTAGGTTCCATCTTTTCATTGAGTGCTTGATTTCTTGGAGGTTATGGGTGAGAAATTTTTTAACTTTCTCATTTTCTTTGGATGTTGTACTGATTTCTTCCATCATATCTTCCATGCCCGAGATCCTGTCTTCCATCTCCTGTATCCTATTTTTGATACTCATATCTGTAGTTCCTGTTCTCTTCCCTTGATTCTCCATTTCCACTCTTAACCATGACTGTGTTTTTTTATTGTTTCCATTTCCATTTTCATGTCTTGAATGATTTTATTCATTTTGTACATTTCCTGCTCCAATTTCCTTGTCTTTGCCTGGGAATCTCTCATTGCCCTGTCTTTTTCCTGTTCAAGTTGAGCCACTTTGGCTTGGAGCTCTCTAATGATATTATCCATTGTTTTCGCTTGTGAAATTGTGGATACTTTGAATTCCTTCATAGATTTAAATTCTTCTTGAAAGGACTCTATCACTTTTCATAATGTAGAATTGTCATCGTTTTCATGTGTTTTAGCTGTGGTGAGGTGGTCAGGGCTTGATGTACTAGCATAGTTGTGTTTTGTTGGAGTCATATCTCCCTGACTTCTGTTGTTTCTGTTTTTTCTGTGACCTTTAGCCATTTGTTTGTTCTTAGTTGTTTGTTCCTGTTGTCTTCTGGGCTTGGAGCCAAAGGGGGTGCTTTGGTGTAGCAGTCATATTTCTTGGTGATCTTCGCTTTCCACTGGCTGGATGGGGCCTTTTGTGGAGGTTCTCAGTGTGTCTCCGAGAGCTCACCCCTTCCTGTTTAGCCCCATTTGGGGACTCAGGTGAGGGGTTGTGATGGTGATGTGTTCCTGTAGATTCCTGGAATCCAACTGGTCTTCCTCTAGATGACAGTGCAGGTTGGCAGACCTCAGGCTGTTGGGCAGGGTTGTAGCTCCCCTGTAGTTTACGTGTTGGACCGTGTTTGTGGTCCTCCCCAGCTGCTCACAGGGGGTTCTCAGGATCAATGTGAATCTAATAGCCAGAAGCACTGTGAGCTGGTGCAGCCTATTCCCAGGCAATGAGGAATTGCCTGGGATTGTTTCACTGATCCCAAGTCAGACCTCTCTGTGTTGTACACTGAGTGTTCATCCTGCAGTGGCTCTGGTGGTATGGTCCTTTGTGTCCAGGCACAGATTCTGTGGACTCTGGAGGTCCCAAGGCCTATTGGAGTCTTGAAAGGACCCTACTCCATGCCTGTAAGGTAAGTCACTCAGCAGTGTCTCCCAGGTCGAAACCTCACTGATTCAGGGAGTGGAGCTATATATGCTTAAGCTCTGGTTTCCCATGGAAGGGCCAGTACTAGCAAAAGAGTCTAATAATAATAATAGAAACCCCACAGTTTGCCAAGGGCTTAGACCCTGTGGTGGGCAAATCCACCTTCCAACCCTGCCACCTTTTCTGCCACTCTCACAGCTCTGCCTATGTGTGTATGGAGCTGGCTTTGGATACTGGCAAATGGGGCCACTGTCATTCAAGTTCCGGTACACAGCAGTCTGCGTAACCTGCAGCCAGAAGAGCATCCTGATGCTCAGTCCAGCTGCAGCGTTTTTTTCCCAATGACTGTAAATCCAACAGAGGGGCCTGTATGTATGTCCAGCACCCGTCTGGGGGTGCACAGATATGCCTGGTCTTTCCAAAATGTGGACCTGCTGGCTGCTGGGTGGATGCTTGTGGAACCGTCAGCTGCTGCGGGCCTCACCTTGCACTGCTAAGAGTATATGGCACTCCCATGGGTTTGCAACCTTTCACTAAATAGCTGGAACATCTGTGTGGGATCTGGGGGGCCCAGTAGGCTGGTGAGTAGCCCTGTGTGGGGTCCGAATCTGCCTGCTGGGTATTAGAGTGGATCTTACCCGGTGTCTCTCCTGGCGGGGGTTACCGATTCCCGGATTTAGCCGCTTCTGTGAATGTCTGAGAGAGGGGGGGAGAGTCCTGCCCAGGGACTTTTAATGGTCCTTGGGTAGATGGGTGAGACCAGGGGGCGGGGAATCGAGTCACTCAGATTTTTGCATAGCACCTTATAATTCTGTGGCTTTATGGCTGTTTTCCCCAAGTTTAAAATGCGTCCACTCGGGCTGCCGCCATCTTGGATCCCCTGAGCTTGTTAATTTTTCATTTTCATTTTTTCTTATATTTTTCTTTTATTTTTCATATTCAAACATAATTATATATTTCCCCCTTCCCTTTTCTCCTTCGAAGTACTTCAATATAACCCACCTTTCTTTCTTTCAAATTTATGGCCTCTTTAATCTGTTTTGATATACATATGTATTTCTAAATATAGCATGCTCACTCTATATAATATTACTTGGACATGTGTTATCATGCCTGACTTGTGGTATTGGATTATCAATTAGTATGCTTTCCCCTGGGGAGACTAGTTTTCCCAATTTCAACTTCCCATAGTTGTCTCTAGGACTTGGTGTTGGGTTTAGGCCTCATGGTCCTTCCTCAATACCTTATCTATTGTTATCCCTGTTCATCTAATGTTTAGATACTATTGTTTGTAAGAGTTTATGACTGAAGTTTCTGACATTACAAGGAGACATAATCACACAGCAAAGTCCTGATCTGCTGATACAATCCATTTGCTTACTTCTCCACAAAGTTCTGAGCCTTAGGTATGGAAGTAGTTTTATAGATGTATCCATTGAAACTACGCACCGCAACTCTGCATTTTGATTGGTGTTTTCTTTTGTTTTGTTTTCTGCAATGGTCTCCATCTATTACAAAGAAAATTTTCCTCAATGAGAGGTGAGGATTATTCTTATCTGTGGGTTTAAAGATGACTATTTAGAATGTATCTAGGAAATATGTTTAGTAAAGTGATAGCAGTAGATTAATTTAGATTTAGTAAATATCTGATACAGTCTCTTAATTTGAGGCATGAAGATCAACTTGGCTGCGACTGATTAGCTTATCAGCATGTGGAAAAACAAGGATGAAGTCAGTTGAAAACAGAAAACAAATAGGAGACTTAATGGACTGGAAAACAAGGTTGAAGCCAGGAAAAACAGGAAAGACAATGGACTAAGAAACAAAGCATTTGACCTGGCATTATTTTCAGCTGCTAAGTGGGCGGAGCCCAAATTAAGCTGAAACAGAGTTCCTCCTATTTAAGGACAGTGCATGGAGCCCCATCCAACAGGCCCCCGATGCTAGAGAACCCAGAGAGTCCTGCTGGAGAAAGTGCTGGTGAACTGATGGCCAGATCTCCCTGAGGCAGAAATAAGCTGGTGAGCAAAGAAAGCCTCAGCAAGACAGCAAGAGGCCAAGGACTAAACCCTGTGGCTCAGCTCTTGCCTAGAGGGGTTTGACCTGTCCAAACTGTGGCCAGGTTTTAGGACTGAGCATTGTTGCTCATGTGGTCTCCCAGACAGAATAAAGCATCAAGCCTTATTTAAGGTGAGACTGCAATAACCAATTTACCCTGACGAACCTGCATCTGAGATATTCCAGAAAAAAAGGACTACTAAGTGCTTTAAAGGGTTTACTACAGAAACTCTGTTCCTGACGACTGAGGACCTGCCCCAGAGACTGTATCCTTCTAAAAGGTTAGAAAAATAATTATCAATAGGATTAGTGGTTATGTTAAAGAGGTTGTAGGAATTTGTAGGGCTAATAGTTAAGAAATTGTTGGTATTTGTTATAAGTGAATATTGTTAAAAATTTAAGAAATAATTAAAATGATCGGTAACAGTAGTAGGTTCTCCTTCAAGATATAAGATATAACTAGCCTTGAATTGACTAGGTTTCCAGTTCCAAGAATAATTTTCCTTTTGCTAAGTTACTCAAGTGAAATTAGAGTTGTTAGTTACCACCAACGTATGCGTGCCATCACCACACCTTTATGGCTATTTTTCCATGCTGGTTATTGTTGTTGTTCATACATATCATAGCTATGTCAGACAGTTCTTTTTATCTCTCTTTTGGAATCTGATATGATGCCTTCTGGTACAGTGAAAGGTAATCCTCAACCAGGAGAATTCAAGTCAGTTCAAGCATTTAGGCTCTGTGTCTGAAGTGCATGGAATTTTTATCAATAGGGTCTTACCTTCTGCATGTGGGGGAAAAGGCCCCCACAAAATAGCAATAACCTGTATGTTTTTGGAGTCAGTTGCACATCCTTGACAAATAACTCAAAAGCAGGCTTTTCCAGATTTGTGTTGTGGTTTTGTTAGTTGGTCTTTGACTTTTGGAAGAAGCATCATCAGCTCAGATGAGAAAAGTTCTTTTAAATAACACATGTATGTTTCCACATGTATGTTTATGCACAGAATTACATGTGTTATAGGTTTACCTTTTTAGAAAAAGAGTAGTATGATTTCTTATGACTTAAAAAAATCCTTAACATATTTTCCTTCCTCCCTCTTTTTCTGTATTGATCTCTCTCTATTCTTACTAATGAGAGCTGCTTTTTTTCCTATTTCCCCAGTCAGATCACGTTAGGCTACTATTCCCTCTCCATTATTCTCCAACCCCTTACCTAAGCAATAGTCTTTTTTATCTTTCTTAGTATCATCAATTACTACAGGGTATTTACAAAATTCTGAAAATTTGGAGCTAGGAGCTTCTAATGAGAAAGATCATACCAAAATAATTTCTGGGTCTGGGTTACCTCAATAAATATGATTATTATATTTCAATCCATAAACATACAAAGTCCAATATTTCAGGTTTGTTTCCAGGTGATTAGTTATCCAAAGTGTTAATGTACCTCTTTTTCATTATCACTGAAAGAATTTTATGTTGCTTCCATTTCCTAGCTTTGTGAATAAGGATGAGCAAGTATCTATGAAGTAGGATATCAAGTCTTCTGGACATATGCTATGGAGTAGTATGTCTAAGTCACATGGTAAATAAATATATTTTAGTTTTTTCAGAGTTATCTTCAGTGATTTCTTTTTTATTGGAAATAGATTCTCTGTCATAAAATGCATCCCAACTACAATTCTCACTCCTTCCAGCTCCCCACCACAATATCCCCTCTCTCTGGATCTGCTTCTCCTTCAGTTACTTCCGAAAATAGCAGGCCTTCAAGAAACAGCAAGCAAACACTACAAAACAAGATAGAATAAGACAAGGAGCTCCACAATGATTTTCTTAGGGGTGCACCAGTTTTCAATCCAACAAACAATGAAAGGTTTTTGTTTCTCCATACCCCCCTCAGTATCTGTTAGTCATTTTTCTGACCTTTGCCATCCTCATTGTGATGAGTTGAAGTTTGAAAGTTACATTGATTTTTTTTTAATTTCTAGGACTGATAAATAGTTTTTAAATACTATTTACCCATTTCATTTTCTTCATTTGTAAACTCTCTATTCATGTGCCAGACTCACCCTTTAAAAAAGGTCATTTGTTATGTTTACTCTTTGTTTTTTAATTCTTTGTATATTCTGTGTATTAATCCTCTGTCACCTTTATATCTTTTAGGTGGTTTATTACATTCATTGACTAAACAATCCTGGATTTGCTATGTCTACATGGGAAGAAATACAGGATATAATGTACCTGAAAGAGAAGCAGTCATGGATTAGATTTACCCACATGGGAAGTAGTCTTATATATCATGTAAAATCATGGGAAGCAGCCCTGTATATCATGTATCTGCATGACAGGAAATCCGGGATATCATGTATATGTGCAGGAATCAGTTCTACATATGTGGGATGTGCAAAGAAAGAAATCCTGGATAGCATGTTCTCACATGAAAAGTGGTCCTGGATACCATGTACACACATAGCAATCATACTAGAATGTTGTACTCACACTAGAAGCAGTCATAAATGTCTTGAATATCCAGGGGAAAAGTTATGGATATCATGTACCTACATGGAAAGAAGTTCTGGACATCATGGATGCACATGTAAATCAGTCCTGGATATCATAAACCTGCATTATAAGCAGTTTAGGTATTGTGTACATGCCTGGGAAGGAATCCTGGATATGTGTACTCAGATGGAAAGACGTCTTTGATATCATGTACCAGCATGGGAAGCAAGCCAGGATTTTCTGTACCTCTTGGAAATCACTACTATATATCATATAAAAAGCATGTTAAGCAGTCCTGAATATCATGCATCAGCAAGGTAAGAAGGCCTGGGAAACATGCTTCACGTTGGAGCAGTCTGGATTTGTTGTACCCACATGGGAAACAGTCCTTATTATCAGGTGTACACATGGAAAACAGCCCTGGATCTGTTTTACATGCAAAGGAATAAATACAGGGTATCAAAAACCTGCATAAGAAAAAGTCCTCAATATCATGGTCCCACATAGGAAGAAATCCTGGATGTCAGCAACCCACATGGGAAGAACTATGAATATATGTTAACACTGCATTAGAAGCAGTCGTGGATCATATGTACACAAATGGGAAGAAGATCTGGAAATAATGTACACTTGGGGGAATGTGTATAGCCATGTGGATTTTAGAAAAGCTGCCTTGAGAGAACATTTTCTCAGGTTGTAATGGCTGACTGATGGGACTGGCTTCACCTTCTCAGGCTGGTAATGGCTGGTTTCACTTCCTCAGCGTGACTTGCTTGGTAGACTTCACATTCTCTACACAATATCAGTATGTTATGATAAAATGCTTCCTTGAGCCCTTTGACATAAATGCATTTTTTTAATAATTTATTTTTTATTTCTTCAAGTTACATCTCAATCACAATCCCCTCCCTATTCCCCCCTCCAGTCCCACCCTTCCACCCTCCTCCCCCTCAGCCCCACCATCCTCTTCCCTTCTTTTTTTTTTTTTTTTTAGTTTAAGGTATTTCTTTTTCCCCCCAACAGCTCTCCCTTTCAGACCAAAAAATGGTTCTTTTTCTTATAACTATAAATACAATACAAAACAACAGAAATAAATAGGCCACAATTATAAGAGTTATATGGCTTAGCATACATTCCCAATGTCCAGTCCATATGTATTTGGCACCTGACTTTAACATTCTACTATCTAACCATCTCCATGAGTTTAAAGTTCTATATCTAACTCAACTTTCACACTAACTTGCATCACAATTTTTTAAAAAATCTTCTTAGATATAGAACATCCTCTTGATTCCTAAACAACTCAAAATTTAACTATGAGACTCTAGCT
>CAJQZJ010034167.1:2276305-2321478 GCA_907164525.1 Lophiomys imhausi
AATAATAATAATAATAATAATAATAATAATAATAATAATAATAATAATAATAAAAGACCATGACATTGGCACAAAAGAAGACATTGATCAATGCTATCATATTGGACATCTGGGGGGGGGGGAAACACATAGATCTCTGATTTTTGATAGAGAAGCAAGCAATACACACTAGTAAAATAGACCATATTCTACAAATAGAACTAGTTAAACTGAGTGGTTTTATGTGGAAGCATCCAAATAGACCCATACTTACCACCCTACACAAACCTCAACTCCAGATGGATCAAAGACCTCAACACAAAGCCAGTTATACTAAATGTGATAGAAAAGGAAGAGGAGAATAGCCTTGAAATCATTGGCACAAGAAAAGATTCTCTAAAGAGAAGACTGAGCCGGGCATGGTGGCGCATGCCTTTAATCCCAGCACTTGGGAGGCAGAGGCAGGTGGATCATTGTGAGTTCGAGGCCAGCCTGGTCTACAAAGCGAGTCCAGGACAGCCAGAGCTATTACACAGAGAAACCCTGTCTCGAAAAAACAAAACAAAACAAGAGAAGACTGTTAGCACATGCACTTAGAACAACAAATAATAAATGGAACCTCATGGAGAGAAAAAGCTTCTGCATAGAAAAGTACACTGCCATTAGTACAAAGCTTCAGTCTACTGGATGGGAAAATATTTTTATTAACTAGACATTCAATTGAAAGCTCATATACAAAATTATAGAGAACCCAAAGAACTGGATATCAATTATAAATGGGAAACAGATCTAAAAGCATTTTCAGTAAAGGAAACTCAAATGGCTGATCAATCCTTAATGATTAATAATCTGGGAAACACACACACACACACACACACACACACACACACACACACACAAACTACTTTGAGATTTCATCTTAAAGCTGTCAAAATAGCTAACATAAATAAAAACCACTGAAAGATCATGCTATGTGGGTGTGGAATAAGGGGCACACTCTTACATTGTTGATGATACTGAAAATTTTACAGCCACTATGAAAATCAGAGTGGCAGTTCCTAAGGAAAATAATCAATGTGCTTCAAGTACCACCTATATAATTCTTGCATATATACCCAAAAGGAACATGCAGATATAAATGACACAAATGTACAAATAATGGATGGTAGATGGTAGATTGATGGATGACAGGTAGACAGATAGATAGATAGATAGATAGATAGATAGATAGATAGATAGATAGACAGATAGATAGATAGATAGATAGATAGATAGATAGATAGATAGATGATAGATGATAGATGGATAGATGAATAGATGATAGATAAGATAAATGATAGATAGATAGATGATAGATAGATAGATAGATAGATAGATAGATAGATAGATAGATAGATAGATGGATAGATAGAGATAGATAGATAGATAGATAGATAGATAGATAGATAGATAGATAGATAGACAGATAGATAGATGATAGACAGATACTCTCTTTTACACTACAATTCCTTTTCATAGATATTATGGCTTTCAGTTTAGTGTTTTTACAGAATTTGTGACTATGCGAACCCATGAGTCCTTATTTCTTTTGTCTTCTCTTGGGCTTTTTTCCTTCTGTTTTTGTTTTGTTTTGTTTTGTTTTGTTTTGTTTTGTTTTGCATTCTGGTGTGTTTGTGTTTGTTTTATCTAACTACATTCTATTTTATTATTATGCCTTAGAAGACTGTTTTCTAATGAAAGAAAGAAAGGGGTTGAATATGGATGAGAAGAGAGGTAGACAGGAACTGGGAAGAGTAGAGGGAGGGGAAACTGTAATCAGCATAATTTAACTGAGGAGAGGAAAAAAACTATTCTGTATTTGATAACTGTAGGTGGATTTGGCTACTTTTTGGGTTCTTCTTTCTTCCACCATTCTCCACCCTTTTACCACCCTTTCAACTGCCTCACCCTAGATAGGATAGTAAAGGGGATAGATAGGAAAGTGGGTGACATTCTCATTAGATTATTTCCTGCTGATTAGGGAGGACAAGTTTCTTGGGACAATCTGATCTTCATCATCAGGATATCTAATTTCTTCTTCTTTCTTCTTCTTCTAGGAGACTCATCTAGGGCCAGACTCATAGTATTCCTGGAGCCTCCCCCCTTCTCAGGTCTCTGGTTTATTCTAGAGATGCTCTTCCCACAACCCTACTTTCCTTTCTCTGTCCTAGCCCTCTCTCACAGTTCTCCCTACTCTTGATTTCCCTCCCATTCTCCTCCATCCCTCTTCCATCACCACCAGTTTCCTCCCTCTGTCCACCTCCAATGTCTAGTTTATTTCCCATTCTGAGTGAGATTCAAACAACCTTCCTTGGGTCCTCCATGTTACTTAGCTTCTTTGGGTCTATGTATTGTAGCATGGTTATTTTGTACTTTGTTGCTAATGTTCACTTTAAGTGAGTCCATACAATCCATGTCCTTGTAGGTCTGGGTTAACTCACTCAGGATGATTTTTTCTAGTTCCATCAATTTTCTGGCAAATTTCATGAGGTAATTGGTTTTAATAGAGGAGTAGTATGTACCTCTTTCTTTCATTATATTTTTTTTGAAGCAGAGTTTCTCTGTGTATCAGCCCTGGCTGTCCTGAACTCACTTTGTAGACCAAGCTGCCCTCGAACTCATAGAGATCCAATGAACTGTGCCTTCCAGTGCTGGCATTAAAGGGCTGTGACACAACACCTGGCAACTGAGTACTATTACATTGAGTAAATGTACATTTTCTTTATCTACTCTTCAGTTGAGGGACATCTGGGTTGTTTCCAGTTTATGATTATTATGAAGAAAGGTTCTATGAACATAGCTGAGCAAGTGTCATTGTGGTATAGTGGAGCATCTTTAGGGTGTATGCCCAAGAGTGGTATAGCTGGGTACTAAGGGAGAACTATTTTCTTTTTCTGATATTCTGAGATACCACCAGATTGATTGCCAGAGTGGTTTTACAAGTTTGCACTCCCATCAGCAACAGAGGAGTGATCCTCTTGCTCCACCTCCTTGCCAGCATGTGCTGTTGCTTTCTCCTTCTGTATGACTTCTTAACAAACCACAGCCATCAACAACTACCAGCAACCAACCAGCAACCTTCCAAGAACAGCAAAAACAACTCACCCATCAGTGCTCCAGCATTTATATACCCTCAGAGAAGTCCCCAGAATTCCAAATATCACACAATCACAGAAACTATCTGCAGCTGGCAAAATCATGTCCCTACAATCACAGAAACTATCTGCAGCTGGAAAAATCATGACCCTACTACAGCATGATGTAAATTATAGTCAGTTTCTGTGGACTATGTGAAGCAGCACCATATTCTACACCTGGTATTAAAATGAAAACATATTCTTATAATCTTTCTGTGTTTTTCAAAGAAACCAAAACTCCAAAATTGTCACTACAGAGAAACACTTGCAAATGAATATTTAATTATTTCCAAGGGAGTCTTACTGGAGAATCAAACTACTCTTCAAAGTAGGTGGCAGGTCCACCAGGAGATGGCGAACAGAAAACAAACTCAATTGCATCTTTGGAGGTCCAAATGTGTGAGAACTTAGGCACTGGGAGTCCTGTAGACCCAATCCAAGACATGGCATCATTTTGTAGGGAAAAACAAAGTTGGCTCAAGACACCCCAAGACCAATTTGCCTGCAGAAGGCAGATTTATTTACCCCAGAGAGACAGAGAGCAGAGAATAAGAGGCAAAGACAGGAGATAGAGGGCCTAGAGGATGAGGGAAAAGGAGAAAGGAATAAGAAAGAGGGAAAAGGGGTATTTGTCCTGGAGGACAAAGGCCTGCCTTCAGATAAAGAGGAGACAGACATGACAGGCAGGAAAATGGAGGTTTATAAAGTTAAAGGGGGAAACCCCATGTTAGAATGAGATGTTTAATTTTAATTGGGCATGGTAATTTGGTGAGCTAAAGGGGGTTTTGGCTTCTGGACTTTGATCTTTGATAGCTGAACTTTGGTAGTTAGCCTCAGGAAGAGGAAGTGGCCAAATAAGGGAATAAACCTTCATGACCAGCTTTTGGGATGTAATCTAATGAATTTTTTCAAGGCAGAGAGAATGAAGGAGAAGCAAAAGACTTGCCAAAGACACTTGCTTGAGTGGGTTAAAGTCCCTGCAGTGTAACTATATTTTAATTAAAAATACTCAATGACCTCCACCATCTTTCCATCCTGCTTATTTTTGTTGATCATAGACATCATAGCTATGCTGTATGATTACTGTTATCTCTCCTTCGAAGCTGGCATGATTTCTGACACAATGAAAGACAATCCTCAAATAGGAAAAATCAAGACAGTTCCAGCCTTTCAGTCCTGTGCCTGAAGTGCATGGGATCTTTATGAATAGGGGCTTACCTTCTGCTTCTGGAGAAAAGACCATAATAGCAATAGTTTGTATGTTTTGGGAGTCTCTTAAACACACTTGACTAACAAATCAAAACCAGGCTTTTCCATCCTTATGTTAGGCTTTTGTTAGTTGGTCTTTGACTTTTTGAAGGAGTATAGTCAGCTCAGATGAGAAAAGTTCATTTATATAATATGGTTGCACCATACAAGAGGAGCTGCAATGGGCAAGTGAGCACTGGAGTGAATGTCTTGATGAAGCTGGACTGGTGATCAAAGTGTTATTAATTTCCTCTACTCATTTTTACTCTCAGCTTATTGATATGATTTAATAAAAATTGTTAATTAATATATTTGCATCTTGAGGACTTAAAGTAAAATGACTGAGTTTTTTAAATATAAAAGCTTGGATTTGTGAGTCTTTTAAGATTTTTATTAGATTTCTTTTTAAGATAAATAACAAGATAATTGATCCTTTTTTCTTACTGAAAATTGCAGTCTGCCAGTGAAGAGAAACTGACTGATAAAATCACCTTTCTTGATTACATGTTATTAATCTATAACAAATTGCTTAGTTACAAATATATGTGGGAATAATTTGTTTTAGCATGTGTTTTTCACCCATAATAAAACATTTAATCATGTAATGATATCGGAGATCATGTTTTATTTTCTCACGTATACTAATTGTAATCATTCTCTTAAAGAAAAATAGAATGTAACCACATTGTGATTTTTGTACTGCTTGAAAGAATTTCCTGGGATATATAAACAGTAGGAGAAAAATAAAGTTGTTGGAGCTTTTTTCCATCCATCAAATATGTGTGTATATGTATATATGTAAAATCGTAGGACCTTATCCATATATAAACATTTAGTGGATGTTTACACCATCCACCAAATGTGTATTTGCACATATGTGTGTATACGTGTGTATGTATATATGTATATTTATATGTGTATGTGTATATATATTTATATATTTGTATATATGTATATAAAGTTGATTGAAACTTTGTTCCAACAATCTAATATGTATATCTGTATGCTGTATATATGTGCATGAGGAAAGTTGTTGAAGCTTGCCTTGCTTAATCCATCCTGTGTGTGTATGGGAGGGGTAATTCTTCTCTCCTTTTCTTTATATTCTTCTCACTGCTGAACCCAAACAGTTCAAAGAGTTTCTTGCTGGTCAAAGGAAGTGTTGGCCCCTGTGAATCAAACTTTAATCCCTCAGAGAAAAGGCTGCTGAGTGATCAGTTGCTGACTCTACATCCTGCCCCAATTTACCCTGTGATGTCAAAGCTGGCCTTCAACATCTGATCCCTACAACAGGGACCTGAGGAAGGTATGCTCCTTATTTGTTATAGATAGCAGTCACACCTATGGTGCATCAGACTCTCCAAATAGTACCAGGTTAGGAAAGATGAATAATCTAGGTTAAATCTATTGTGTGTTTCACACAGAATGAAATAAGGTAAATCTAAGAGCATGTGATTCTTTATTAAACATTATTATTAACACATTAATTTTATTATACTATATTATATAATTATATTTTATATATATTTTTTATTATATATAATATAGTTAAATATATGACATATATCATATAATATATGAGATAGTATAATATGGTATGTACAATAATATATAATCATATTTATCACATATTGCATATCATACTAAATATTAAATAACATCATGAAATATATTGTAAAATCATTATTATTAGCATATTATTATGTTTGACTACATTTTATAATGTTATACTATATGTTATATAATAATAAATTATTATTTACCATACTATTATACATAGACTTACAAAAAAAGCAATTAAGTTTAGCACTGGTCAGCTGACAGATTTTCTCCAGTTTTATTGAAAATAGATTCTTCTCTCATACAATACATCCCAACCACAATTGTACCTCCCTCCACTCCTCCTAGCTGTCATCCACATATCCATTTCCCCTAGATCTGTTCCCTCTTAATTTTACTTCAGAAAATAGCCAGCCTCCAAGAGACAACAAACAAACACTACAAAACAAGATACAATAAGACAAGACACTCTACAATGATTTTCATAGGGCTGCAGCAGTTTTCAATCCAACAAATAATTATGAAGTTTCCCCTTTTCTCCACACACCCTTCAGCATCTGCTTGTTATTTTGCTGATTGTTCCCATTCTCACTAAGATAAGTTAAAATTTCAAAGTTGCTTCAATTTAAATTTTTTTATTTGTAGGGCTGATATACATTTAAACAATATTCTTTAGCCATTAAATTTTCTTCATTTGTAAATTTTCTGTTAGGTACCATACTCACCTTTTGTATGGATCATTTTACTCTTTGTTTTTTTGAGGTTCTTGCATATTCTGTATATTAACCCTCTGTCAGCTGTATAGCTAACAGTCATTCCCATTCAGCAGGCTTCTTCATTCAGTTGATTGTTTCCGTGAATGTGCAGAAGCTTTTAGTTTAATGAAGTCCCACCTGGAAATTGTTGACCTTAATTCTTAGCAATATGGGATCTTATTCAGGAAGCTCTTTCCTATATCTTGATCATCTAGGGTACAGGAGATATTTTCTTCTAAAATATTCAGATTTCATGTTTCATATTTGGATCTTTGATCTATTTGAGTCAATTTTTGTGCAAAGTAATAATAGCCATTACAAACATTTTATGTGTATGCTTTCTTTTCTCCAGTCTGTTTTTTTGGTATTTTTGTCAAATATTAAATGGTTGAAGTTACATGTACTCATGTATGAGTCTACAATTTTGCTACACTGGTCTATATATCTGTTTTTCCTAACACTAACATATTGTTTTTAATACTGTGGTAGTGTAATAAATCTTAATATGAAATATTACTCCTTCCAGCATTGTTCTTTTTGTTACATTTTTGTTAGGATTTTGTTTTGTTGGTTTTGTTTGTTGTTGTTGGGTTCTTGGGTTCTTTTGTAATTCTGTACACTTTTTTCTGATATTTTTCCAATTTCTTTTTTTTTTGGTGGGGGGGTTTCGAGACAGGGTTTCTCTGTATAACCGCTCTGGCTGTCCTAGACTCACTTTGTAGACTAGGCTGGCCTCGAACTCACAGAGATCCGCCTGCCTCTGTCTCCCAAGTGATGGGATTAAAGGCGTGCGCCACCACCGCCCGGCAATTTTTCCAATTTCTATGAAGAATAAGATGGTAATTTTGATTAGATTACATTGATTCTGTGAATAGAATTTGTTAGTGTGGTCTTTTTCACAGTCATAATCTTTCCAATCCATTAGCATCAAGCATCTTTCTATTTTCTAGGATATTTCTCTATATTCTTCAGAGATTTTAAGTTTCCATTGTAGAGGTCCTTTATTTCCCTGATTGTGCTTATTCCTAAATATTTTATTTTATTTGGAGTTATTATGAATGGAAGTTTGTACACAATCTCTTTTTATGTTTGTCATTTGTGTATAGAAAAGCTGATGATTTGAGCAAGCTTATCCTGTATACTACCACATTGCTGAATTTTTCAGTTAATTCTATCAGTTTTCTGATACATTTTTTTCAGAGTTCTAATGTATAGAGTCACATCATGTGAAAATAAGGATACTTCAACTTCTTTTCTTATTTGTATCGATTTCCTTCTCTTACCTTATTTCTCAAGCTAGTACTTTGATCCCAATCTTGAAAAGTAGTGAGGGTAGGGAACATCTCTGCCTCATTCCTTACTTAGTGGGATTAAATAAAACTTTTCTCCATTTAGTATGTTTTTCTCATAAATATCTTTTCTTATCTTTAGGTATGTTCCTTCATCCTTATATGTTCCAAGACTTTTATCATGAAAGGATGTTGGATACTGTCAAAGACTTTTTCAGTATCTATTAGAATGTTCGTGTGATTTTTTACCTTAATCTTTTATGTTGCTGATTATATTCATTAACTTGTCAGTTCTGGATTTGCTATGCCCATAATGGAAGAAATTGAGGATAAAATGCACCTGCAAGAGAAGCAACCCCAGATTAGATTTACCCACACTGGAAGTAGTCCTGTATGTTTTATAAAATCATGGAAAGCAGACCTGTATATCATGTATCCAAATGAGAAGAAATCCTGTATACAATGTACATGTACAGGAATAATTCCTGCATATTTAGAACCTGCAAAAAAATAAAGTGTTGTTTCATAAACAAAAATATCCCAGTCATTTGATTTTACCAATGAAGACTCAGGAGCCAGATGCTTGTTTGAAAACCTGCTAGCTCAGAGAGACAGAGAAAGCATCCAGCTGATGTTCCTACACCACCAATGTCCTTGAAGCAAAAAGTCTTTCTACTCAGCTCATATTCCAGAATGAAAATGCATGGTAGTTCATCCAGGGACTTTCTTATTCAGCTGAAAACCCTAGAGGAAGAAGCCCAGAAAAATCTAGAGGAATATTCCCAGAAAAACAAAACCCTGAAGGACAAAACACAAAGAAAAAAATCTTAAAGAAAGAAAACTCTGAAGGAGAAAACCTTTCAAAGGAAGAAAAAATTCTGAAGGAGAAAAACCTTCCAACTGCTTCTGCACACTGTCTTGAATACCCTTCAGCTCAATGTCCCTCCTTTATATTTAATCCCTGACAGCTGATTTCTTGATCCACCTCTTGACCTAAGGTTAATGTTGCAGAATATTTGATCCCATTGTAAACCCATTGGATTTTTGTATCTAATAAAACAGAAGGCTTTAGAGATACACAAGCCTTAGAAAGATCTATAAATGATAATAAGAAATATACTCAGACATTGACAGAGGAATTTAAACAAGCCTTCAAAATATCCCAAAAATTTTTCAGACACAGACAATTCTAGACAAGAATTTACCATGCCACTGCATAAGGAAACAGAAAGAGGTTGATCCAAGATCATTAGAAAACCAACTTTATTTTATCTAGACACAAAAAAAACATACCAGAAGATAGTAGGCATTATCAAGGTTATAATGAAATTAAATGGAATCCTATAGATATATTAGATTTGAGGAGATTTAAAGAAGTGATCATTTCCTATGGTATGCATTCATGGAGTATAAGAGGATTATACTCCAAATTGAAAAGATTTGGCAAGAGTAACATAAGAATATGACCCTATGTTACAATAATAACCATGGTGGAAAGAGGAAGCTACAGTCATAGAGCAACAAAATGAGGCCAGAGATACTGATATTTCCTAGAATCAGTTGTTAGGTGAAGGTCAATATTCTGATTAACAAAGGCAGCATGAATTTGATGATCACACTTTGGCACTATGTCATCTAGCAGCTTTAAATGCTTGGGACAAGGCTGAAGAATCAGGAAAGAGGTCTGAGTTATTTACTAAAATTATACAAGACCCAAAAGCCTTCACTGATTTTTTTTCCAAAGATTGACTTCAATTATATAAAATAATATCAGATTCACAATTCTTAAAAATAATAATTGAATAGTTGGCTTTTAAAAAGGCTGATTCAGAATTCAACAGGTTGATTAGACCTTTAATGTCAAGATCAGGACCAATAGAAAAATGGATTTCAATTATAACTGATGTTGGTTCTCCTGTTTATCATGCTGATATGACAGAAGTTTCTAAAAATCTTAAGAAAAATTAAAAAGGCAGATGTCTTAATTGTGGTAAGGAAGGTCATTTGAAATCAGATTGTAGGCAAGGCAGTCCTAGGAACAATTATTGTTGGTGAGAAAATTCAAAAAGATTGCTCCAGCCTGCTGGAGTATGAAGAATGTGTGTTAAAGGCCTGCATTAACAAGGGATGCGCAAGGTAACATTTGCCATGAGAAAAAGCCTGAGAGGGCAACCCAGATGCTTGGACACCAAGTTCAATTCAGTCATTCCCTGACAACATAAGAAAATCTCTTCCACAGAGCAATTAAAAGATTTGTTTGACAGTTGTTAAAAATAACACTTTTCAGTCACAGAGTTATAGGACTCTGACCAAAAAGCTGAGTGACTCGATCCCCCTGGGTTTCACCCAGCTACCCAGGGACCATTAAAAGTCCGTGGGCAGGATTCTCCCTCCCCCTCCTGGACACTCAAAAAAAAAAAAAAAAACAGACCAGCAGGATCCATGCGGAAGCCGCAGAACCTGGTAATGGGGAATCGTCACCAGGAGAGGGTCAGGGTAAGATCCACTCCAATACCCAGTGGGCAGCTCCGAACCCCCAGACAGGGTTACTCACCAGCCTCCTGGGCCCTCAGATCCCATGCAGGCTCTCCGGTTATTTAGCAAAGGGCTGCTAGAGCCAGAGTGGAGCGGTGGGAGCTGGAGGCTCTCTGGGCCATCCAACAGCGATCTGAGCGGCTGCAGCACAGAGGGCATCGAGTTCACACAGGCATTTTGGAAAGTGCAGGTATATTGTGCTTCCCCAGAGGGGTGTTGGACGTACATACATGCCCCTCTAATGGAATTACAGTCATTGGAAAAAACACTGCAGCAGGACTGAGCAGCAAGATACAGTTCCAGCAGCATGTTACAGAGCAGCCCAACTGCTGTGTACCAGAACTTGGAAGACAGTGGCCCCATTTGCCAGTATCCAAAGCCAGCTCCATACACACATAGGTGGAGCTTTGAGGGTGGCAGAAAGAGAGGCCAGGTTGGAAGGCAGATTTGTCCTCCACAGGGTGCAAGCCCTGGGCAAATTGTGGGGTTATTATTAGACACTTTTGCTAGTGCTGGCCCTTCCGGCAGGAAACCAGAGCTTAAGCATATATAGCTCCACCCCTGGATCAGTGATATTCCCCCTTTGGCTCCAAGCCCACAAGACAACAGGAACAAACAAATAAGAACAACCAAATGGTCAGAGAAAAAACAGAAACAACAGAAGTCAGGGAGATATGACTCTAACAAAACAAAACTATGCTAGTATATCAAGCCCTGACCACCTCACCACAGCTGAAACACATGAAAATGATGATAATTCTACATTAAGGAAAGTGATAGAGTCCTTATAAGAAGAATTTAAATCTATGAAGGAATTCAAAGAATCCACAATTTCACAAGCAAAAGCAGTGGATAATACCATTAGAGAGCTCCAAGCCAAAGTGGCTCAACTTGAACAAGAAAAAGACAGGGCAATGAAAGATGCCCAGTCAAAGATAAGCAAATTGGAGCAGGAAATGTACAAAATGAATAATATCATTCAAGACATGAAAATAGAAATGGAAACAATAAAGAAAACACAGTCAGAGTTGAGAGTGGAAATCTAGAATCAAGGGAAGAGAACAGGAACTAGAGAACAGGAACTACAGATATGACTATCAAAAATAGGATACAAGAGATGGAAGACAGGATCACAGGCATGGAAGATTCAATGGAAGAAATCAGTACAACATACAAAGAAAATGAGAAAGCTAAAAAATTTCTCACCCATAACATCCAAGAAATCAAGGACTCAATGAAAAGACAGAACCTAAGAATTATAGGCATAGAGGATAGAGAAGACTCCCGACTCCAAGGTCCAGGAAATATCTTCAACAAAATCATAGAAGAAAACTTCCCAAACCTAACGAAAGAGATGCCAATAAAATTCCAAGAGGCTTCCAGAACACCAAACAGATTAGATCAGAAAAGAAACTCCTCTCGCCACATAATAACTGAAACTCCAAATGTACATAACAAAGAAAGAATATTAAAAGCTGTAAGAGAAAAAGGTCAAGTAACGTATAATGGCAGACCCATCAGAATTACACCTGACTTCTCAGAAACTCTAAAAGATAGAAGGTCCTGGACAGATGTCCTACAAGCCCTGAGAGAACATAGATGCCCAGCCAGACTACTATACCCAGCAAAACTCTCTATCAACATAGATGGAGAAAACAAGATATTCCATGACAAAATCAAATTTAAACAATAACTACCCACAAACCCAGCCCTACAGAAGATCCTAGAAGGAAAATTCCAACCCAGAGAAGATAACTACACCCAAGAAAACAGAGGAAATAGAAAATTCCACAGCAACAAAACCAAAAGAAACACAGGATGACCACCTATACCAAAATAATGGGAAATAACAACCCTTGGTCACTAATATCCATAAACATCAATGGACTCAACTCCCCAATAAAAGACACAGGCTTGCAGATTGGATCCACAAAAAAAGACCCATCATTTTGGTGCTTACAAGAAACACATCTTACTAACAAAGATAGACACTATCTTAGAGTGAAGGGCTGGGAAAAAGTTTTTCAAGCAAATAGACCCAGGAAGCAAGCTGAAGTAGCCATCCTAATATCAAGCAAAGTACACTTCCAACTGAAGTTAATAAAAAAAGACAGAGAAGGGCATTACATACTCATTAAAGGAAATATTCATCAAGAGGACACCTCAATATTGAACATCTATGCCCCAAATACAAAGGGACCTCCATTTGTAAAAGAAACTCTCCTAAAACTTAAATCACACATCGATCCCCACACATTAGTATGGGAGACTTCAAGACCCCAGACGCCACTCACAACAATGGATAGATCATCAAGACAGAAAACAAACAGAAAAATAATGAGTCTAACATAGCTCTTGAACCAAATGGACCTAACAGATATCTACAGAACATTTCACCCAAACACAAAAGAATACACCTTCTTCTCAGAACCGCAGGGAACCTTCTCCCAAATCGACCATATAAGTCACACACAAAGATAGCCTCAACAGATACAAGAAAATTGAAATAACCCCTTGTATCTTATCAGACCACCATGGAATAAATCTGGACTTCAATGGCAACAGAATCAATAGAAAGCCTTCACACATATGGAAATTAAACAACTCTTTACTAAATGACTAATGGGGCAGGGAAGAAATAAAGAAGGAAATCAAAGACTTCTTAAAAACCAACGAAAATGAAGGCACAATGTACCCAAACCTATGGGACACAATGAAAGCTGTGTTACAAGGAAAGTTCATAGAACTAAGTGCCTTGAAAAAGAAAATTGTGACAGCACATATTAGCAAATTAACAGCCAACCTGTATGAATTGGGAAAAAAAAAAAGAAGCAAACACTCCCAAGAGAGCAGACGGCAGGAAATCATCAAACTTAGGGCTGAAACCAACAACTTAGAAACGAAAAGAACGATACAAAGAATCAATGAAACCAAGAGTTGGTTCTTCAAGAAAATCAACAAAATAGACAAACCGTTAGCCAAATTAACTAAAAGACAGAGGGAAAAAACTCAAATCAACAAAATCAGAAGTAAAAAGGGAGAAATAGCAACAGACATTGAGGGAATCCAGAGAATATTTAGCTCCTACTTTAAAAATCTATACTCCATCAAATATGAAAATGTAAGCGAAAGAGAAAATTTTTTTGATGGATTCCACCTACTGAAGCTAAATCAAGACCAGGTTAACAAATTAAACAGCCCTATAACCCTAGGGAAATAGAAACAATCATTAAAAATCACCCAACCACAAAAAGCCCAGGGTCAGATGGTTTCAGCACAGAATTCTACCAGACCTTCAAAGAGGAGCTAACACCAATACTCTTCAAACTCTTTCACAAAATAGAATCAGAAAGAACACTGCTAAACGCATTCTATGAGGCCACAGTCACCCTGATTCCTAAACCACACAAATCCTAACAAAGAAAGAGAATGTCAGACCAATCGACCTCATGAACATAGATGCAAAAATACTTAATAAAATACTAGCAAACCGAATTCAAGAACACATCAAAAGTATCATACACCATGATCAAGTAGGCTTCATCTCAGGAATGCAGTGATGGTTCAACATATGAAAATCCATCATCATAATTCACCACATAAACAAGATGAAAGAGAAAACCACATGATTATCTCACTAGATGTGGAAAATCATTTGAAAAAATCCAACACCCCTTCATGCTAAAAGTTCTGGAGAGAACAGGCATACAAGGACCATATCTGGAAATAATAAAGGCAATATACAGCAAGCCAGTAGCGAATATCAAAGTTAATGGAGAGAAACTTGAAGCATTTCCTCTAAATTCAGGGACAAGACAAGGTTGCCCACTGTTGCCATATCTCTTCAATATAGTACTTGAAGTTCTTGCTAGAGCAATAAGACAACTAAAGGAGATCAAGGGGATAAAAATTGGAAACGAAGAAGTCAAATTACCCCTATTTGCAGACGATATGATAGTATACATAAGGGACCACAAAAATTCCATCAGAGAATTCTTACAGCTGATAAACACCTTCAGCAACGTGGCTGGATACAAAATTAATTCAAAAAAAATCAGAAGCCATACTTTATACAACAAATAAATGGACTGAGAAAGAAATAAGGGAAACAACCCCCTTCACAATAGCCACAAACAACATAAAATACCTGGGGGTAACTCTAACCAAGCAAGTAAAGGACCTATACAACAAGAACTTCAAGCTCTTGAAGAAAGAAATTGAAGAGGCCATCAGAAGATGGAAAGATCTCCCATGCTCATGGACAGGTAGGATCAACATAATAAAAATGGCCATCCTACCAAAAGCAATATACAGATTCAATGCAATTCCTATCAAAGTTCCAACACAATTCTTTATAGACTGGAAAAAGCTATTCTCAATTTTATATGGAACAACAAAAAAACCCAGAATAGCTAAATCAATCCTGTACAATAAAAAAAAAAAAAAATCTGGAGGTATCACCATCCCAGATTTCAAGCTGTACTACAGAGCAATAGTAATAAAAACAGCATGGTACTGGTATAGAAACAGACCAGTGGGTCAATGGAATCAAGCTGAAGACCCAGAAATGAACCCACACACCTATGGCCACCTAATCTTTGACAAAGAAGCCAAAACCACATAATGGAAAAAGGACAGCATCTTCAACAAATGGTGCTGGTCTAACTGGATGTCCACTTATAAAAGAATGAAATTAGACCCATACTTACCACCTTGTACAAAACTTAAGTCCAAGTGGATCAAAGACCTTAACATAAGGCCAGTCACACTAAATCTATTAGAAGAGAAATTGTGAAAAACCTTCGAAACCATTGGCACAGGTGAACTTACTGAAGAGAACACCAACAGCTCAGGATCTAAGACCAACAATCAACAAATGGGACCTCATGAAACTGACAAGTTTATGTAAGACAAAAGACACTGTCATTCAGACAAAACGGCAGCCTACAGATTGGGAAAAGATCTTCACCAACCCCACATCTGACAGAGGGCTAATACCCAAAATTTACAAAGTACTCAAGAAATTAAATGCCAAGAAACAAAATAATCCAATTAAACAATGGAGGAAGAGCTAAACAGAGAATTGACAAAAGAGGAATTCCTAAAGGCCAAGAGACACTTGAAGAAATGGTCAATATCCTTAATCATCAGAGAAATGCTACTCAAGACGACTCTAAGATTCCATCTCACACCTGTCAGAATGGCTAAGATCAAAAACTCAAATGACAGCACATTTGGCAAAGGTGTGGAGAAAAGGGAACCCTCTTCCATTGCTGGTGGAAGTGCAGGCTTGTGCAACCACTATGGAGGTCAGTCTGGTGATTTCTTAGAAAACTTGGAATAGCTGTGCTTTGGGACCCAGCCATACCACTTCTGGGTATACATACAAATGACTCCTCACCAAATCACAAGGAAGTTGCCTCATCTATGTTCATAGCAGCCTTATTTGTAATAGCTAGAAATTGGAAACAACCCATATGTCCTTCAACTGAAGAATGGATTAAAAAACTGTGGTACATCTACACAATGGAATACTACTCAGCTATCAGAAACAATGAAATTATGCAAATTGCAGCCAAATGGATGGAACTAGAAAAGCTCATTCTGAGTGAGCTAACCCAGACTCAGAAGGATGCACATGGCATCTATTCACTTATAGTTGGATTTTAGCTATATAGTACAGGATATCTATACTGCAACCAATGCACCAAAGGGAACAGGAACATAGACTTTTTTCCTGTCAATGAGACACTTTGCCCTAGTGGTGCTGCCTTGTAGGTCCTAAGTGTATGAGGAGGCTCTTGGCCCTCATATGACTGCTGAACTGGGGCTGTTATGTGGGAACACTCCACTCCAGAGGAGTGGGATGGAAGGGTTAGGGGGTAGAGGGTAGGAAGGCGGGACTGGGAAGGGTGGAAAGAGGACACTATGATAGAGATATAACCCGAAGCAATAAATAAATAAATAAATAAATAAATAAATAAACAAACAAACAAACAAATAAATAAATAAAACAAAGCACAAAATGGGTTGAGTGTATAGGGCCAAAATGACAAATAAGAAAATTAAAGCCATAAATTTATGAGGATGCGATTTGTTGCAGCAATTGAAAACACAGATTAACATTCCTCCAATCTCAGAAAAAAAAGTACAAAAAACTGCTTCTGAGAAAAATATTAAAAGGTATTATTGAGAATAGTCACTCACTGTTCAGATTTCCCATAAGCAGTACACAACAGATGTTGATCTTTCAAAAGTACCAACTGTGCTACATTTAAATTGTCTAACTGGCAAATCTTTCTGGGTGGATAAATGGCCTATTATAAAAGAAAAATTCCAAGTACTGGAACAACTAGTCCAGGAGCAGCTAAATGCTCAACACATCAAGGAATCAAACAGCCCACTGAATTACCCTGTGTTTGTTTGAAAAAAAGAAGTCATAAAAATGATGGATGTTAACAAATTTAAGAGACATTAATAAGATGATTCAGCCAATAGGCAATTTAAAGTCTGGAAACCCATTGACTTCTTTGTTACCTATGTCATGGCTTTTGATAGTAATTTATTTAAAGGACTTCTTTTTCATGATCCTTTTGCATGAGTATGATACGGAAAGTTTTGCTTTCTCAGTATCTACTTTTAATCTTTGTGCAATAAAGAATATCTTCTTGCAAAGGACCAGCCTTGACACAAAGGGTATCCAGGACAAGAATCACCATTGGCAATTCCTCCACTCTTAGTCATCCAAGCATAGGGCCCTTTTCTAGGCTGATGACATGGTCCAAGTTGACAGCCCTGATCCAGGCTGATGGCCTGCTACTTTGGACAAAATTCTCTTAACTTCTACAACTACAAGGGCTGATGACCTCTGCAGCAGTTAATTATGACAAAGAGCTACTTATGGGAGAGAGGACAGAGGTAGGGGATAGAGCCTATATTCTATCTCTATTACTCTGGGCAAGCTTCTGCTGCTGACTGTGAAAGTTAAAGTGACCACTTACTTTTCCTTTACCTCAGGCTACAAAGCAAAGATCCTAGCTAGAAGCTGCAGAAGTTGTAAACACAGCCCTTTGTTCTGTAAACTAATGTTGAAAGCTAGCCTGCTGGTCAGGAGGCCACCCACTGAGAGCTCAGCTGGCTAAAGTACACTTCAGCCAATTTATATGAGAAGTTGATGCTGGAGCTCTGAGATTTTTACCTGATCATGATTTTTATGAGAATAGTGAGATAAAGTATAGAGGACCTTTCACGCACATATTCACACAGAGAAAAAGAAAATTGAAGCTAGGGTGCATTGACCAATTTATTGTGGTGAATACACTTTTTATACTCTGAAGGTAGGCTCTCTTCAACAAAGAAAGAATTATCTCATGGTTAAAGGAATTTATTACTGGGACAGATAAAACCTTTGCTATAGGAGGGAAATTAGCAATCACATATTTTACTACTAAGCTAAACATTTCTTTATATATTCTACATACTAGGATACAAGGTAAGTTTAAAACAATAGTGTATTATACTTAAGTTGACAAGGTATAAGGAATTACAGTGAAACAGTTTGTGTATTTTGTCATTAAATTTGTACTAAATTTAGGCATTTCTTGGTAGCTTCCTGAATTCTAGGTGATTTATCATATTCACCTAGAGTTGGTCTTAACCTCTCTAGACTGAAAGTTTTTCTATGGTCATAAACCTATCTTAGGACTGTCTCCTAATGAGATACAAAATGCTTGGCAAGAGTATTTATTACAGATATATGTTTTCTATCAACTATCTAACTTCTTGAACTTCTAAAATTGTTTGAACTGAATCAAGCAGTTTATAAAAACCATTATTAGGAATAGTAAAATCATCTTTATAAAATTCTGTATGAAATCAGGCAAAACAAGGAGAGTGGCACTTAACAGTGAGAGAATATAAACTGCATGCCAATAATAACAGGTAGAAAGAAAGGTGGGCACATCTTCAGCACAGATTTTGGAAAATGCTGTATAGCCTTTCAGGAAGTTTACATGTATACTGAACCCCTTTTTCAGAAAATTTCTGACAGTGCTTGAATACAGTATCTGAAGGGCCTTGTCTGTAATGTTCAAGCAGAAAGAATAGCAGATGGGCACAAAGGAGGGTGTCATCAGAAAGTCTACAAAGAATATTAAACAGTCCTACATTGTGCCAATACTTTGTGCAACAGTCATTAGAGATAATTTTTAAACAGTTTCCTTTACAGTTTCCTTAATATAACATTTACCATTGTATGGGTGTTATCTTGCTAGCTGATTCAGATGCAAATACTTTTGAAAAGACTATTTGATGAAGTAAGGACAATTTTTCCTTCCTGGGGACTACACATTGTTCCCTAAAAAAATACAAGAGGATATTCTATCAATTCTCTAGGAGATAAGATAGGTTTACAGAAAATCTGACCACAGAAAGTACAAATAAAGATAGACTAATTACAAACTTTTAATGACATTTCAAAAATTGATGGAAGATAATTGTGGCCTAATTATTAAAAAATAAGTATTATGAGTTCTGGGAGCAGGGGGAGAGGATGAGAGGGTGGGACTGGGAGGGTTGGAGGGAGGAGACTTGTGTTGGAGATTTAACTTGAAGTAATAAATAAATATTAAAAAATTTTTAAATCACATTGCCCTAGGAAATATATAACCTGCCAAAAAAGAAACACGCTAATATTAGGATAAGTGCAGGGTTTTGTTTTTATCTTTCCAGTAGAATATGTGCATCCAAATACGAAATCAGTAGACCATCGGACAAATGAAACAATTGAAGAAAAAGGGCCAGAAACCAGACGGCAAGACAAATAGCCCATATGATCCAGCCTCCTAGACTGAAGTAATAGCTTTTTCCTCAAAAATCTGCATCCAGAACAACTTCAAAATGAAGACCTGAGATAGTGCAGCCTCACAGACTGTTCCAGCCAGGACTTCAAAAACCCTGTACTTTCTAACCCAAACATCAACTTTGGACTACAAATTGCTCATGACATTCTAATTGCTAAGCATTTAGAGATGAGACAGCAAATGTTACAGCTAGTTTTCTTAAGATATGACCATTTTCCTACATTCTTAGGCCCCCAAAGAAAAATATGCACAAAATAAGGGGGCAGCTTTAAGAGAGTGACTCCCCACTCCCAAAAGGTAGGGTGGATGATTTTTTGGTGGGTTATAGATGTTTGTTGTCATTCAGTTGTATTGGATGCAAGTTCTCAAATGATGTTGATCAGGGAGGAAACAGGGTTTAGGGGTTGAGACTCAGGGACTTTTCTCTGTCTATTTCTTTTCTTCAAATGTCTTTCTTTTGAATGTAGGGTAAGAAGAGTTGAAAAGAAAAAGGGGGATATAGTAAGATATAGGAATGATAAGAAGAAAGGGTAGATTATTGAATCTACTCTTACAGATCTTTTTATATTAATACAAAATTAAGTTTATATTTTGGTTACAACATAATATGTATCAACTTTTTTAAGGTATTGTACCTATGCAATTCTTAAAAATGCTATGTGAAGTTCTAGTCCTTTGAAAGGTTCTATTACACACTATTTAGGATAATTAGGAAATGCAAACTAATAGCCAATCAAATTGTGGTTTTGTTAAGTACTAGTTTAGATAATAACAATATTTTCTAGGTTAATCAGATAGTAAATAACTAAAAACAAGAAAAATTTGCCTATTCAAATATACTGTGATAGATGGTCTTAAAAATCCTCAGAGATCTATAGAATTTGACATATAAGTTTCATTAATTTAAGACTTTTTTAGCAAGGAGACATGTCAGCTCCTGGCAGCACTCCCATTCTACTTCAAAAGAAGATGATAAGCAAGCTAGCCACTGGGAAAGGAAAAGCCCTTGCTTCAACTGTAGACAGAATGCTGTGTGAAATGGGCAAATTGGATGCAGGAAAGTCAGCTGCTGAGCTTTGCAAGGACAAGGTAAGCAATTCCTTAATAATCCCTGCTTTACAATTATTGTTTGTCAGATATTCTGAGCAAGAAGGCAGAATTTGATGCTCCCATGTTATAGAGAAATCTTGGGTGACTCTCCAGATGGCTGGCATTCTCTGTCATTTCTGCAATTTTGGAAGATGCTTGCTCTGCATTTCCTATTTATTCAGATAATATTTATCCTTATCAAATATCTCTTGGGGTTGAAGACTAGAAAGCTCTAATGTCACAGTTAATCTTAAGTTGTTTAGAATTCAAGTAAATTGTTTTAAGGTCTAAAAAAAATGTTGAAAGTCATGATAGAAATTGAGTTAGTTACATAACTTTGAACACTCCTAGATAGAATAGGTAGTAGAGTACTTTCTTCAAAGTTCCTACATACATATGAACTTGACATTATAAATGTAATTCTTTTCAGAGAGTATATAGTTTATTGATGTTAGAAAAAAGAGGTTTGTTTTTTTAAAGGGGGGAGGGAATGTTGCAGAATATTTGATCCAAAGTGAACCCTGAGTTTTTGAACTGTAAAAACCTATTTCTAACTGTTAGATGGCTCAGCTTTTAATCCTAGAGTTTTCTGTTTACTCTAAAAAAAGTATGTGTGCTGTGGATCTATCCAAGCACACACTTTTAATCGAAGAGCCTTTGGTACACAAGATTATATAAAGTTAACCCTAGGTCAAGAGGCAGGGCATGAAACCAGCTTGACAGGGTTTGAACAGAAAAGAAGCACTTTGAACTGAAGAGTATTTCAGACAGTGTGGTGGAGAACTTTTTATCTTTGGGCTTTTTCCCCTAGGGTTTTAAGCTGAATAAGAAGATCAGCTGGGTACTTTCTCTGCCTCTATGAGCTATCAGGTTTTCATACCAGCATCTGACTGCTGAGTCATCATTGGCAAAATCAAAATGACTGGGATATTTTAGATTTTTAAACCAACTGGCTAACTTTATTTAATCCTGTGTACATAAATCTCTTGGATTAAAGGTGTTTGATAGGGCTGAGACGCACCATACCCACCTGTTAACAATAAACAAAAAGTTCTTGGGTTAAACATGTGTACTAAGGCAGTTGCACACCACAAGTACTTGTTTACAGTAAATAGAAAGCTCTAGTATTAAAAGATGAGTCATGCTACAATAGAAACAGATTTTCTATTTCACAATATCAGGGTTCACATTGTGACCAAATATTCTGCAACAAAAGGGTCCTGGATATCATCTCCCTACATAGGAAGCAGTCTTGGATACCATGTACACATATAAGAACCAGTCTTGAATGTTGTGCTCACATTAGAAGCCGTCTTTAATGTCCTGAAAATTCAGGAGAAAGGTCTTGAGTCTCATGTACCTACAATGATAAGAAGTTCTGGACATCTTGGGCCCACAAGTGAAGCAGTCCTGGATATCATATAAATGCACAGGAAGCAGTTTGGGGTATTATGTACATACATGGAAAGGAGTCCTGGATATGTGAAACTTCATGTGAAGAACTCCTGGATATAATATACTCTCATAGAAAGCACTTCTGGAAATCAAGTACTGGCATGGAAAGAAATTCTAGATATCATCTATCTGCATGGGAAGAAGTCCTAGAAATCAAGTATAGTATGGAAAGTAGTTATAGATGTCATGTACCTGCATAGAAAGCAGTTCTTAATATCATGGAATCACATGTAAAGCAGTCCTTGGTATGTTGTACATACATGGGAGACAGTACTGAATCTGTTATACCCATGTGGGAAGCAGTCCTAGGTATGTTGTACCTAGATATGAATTAATCAAGGAAATATACCCACATAGAAAGTGGCCCTAGATATAATGAACCCACATGGAAAGCAGTCTTGGAGATTTTTGGGGCCTGCTTCTTTAGCATAACTGCAGCCTTTTTTGTTTTCAGTCTCCATTTAGTTATAAGATGAAATTACTCATAATTGATTTAATTGTTGCCTTGACACTAAAGAATCCCCAAAAACAGCTCCACTTGGGACCAATCAAATTCAAGGTCAGTTAGAAATGCTTTTTCTTTATTTTTTTATTTTTGTATAATGTTTATTTTTACATCAAGTTACATCTCCATCATAGTGCATCTTTCCACCCCTCCCTCTCCCACCCATCCCACTCCTCTGATGTGGAGTGTCCCTACAAATCAGCCCCTTTCAGTTCAACATTCATATGAGAGCTAAGAGCTTCCTCTTGCACTGGGGGCCTACATGGTATATCACCCCTAGGGCAAATTGTCCTATTGATAGGTAACAAAGTCTATGTTCCTGATCTTTTTGGTGTGTTGGTTGTAGGATAGTTATCCTGTACTATATGGCTAAAATCCAATTATAAATGAGTAGATTTCATGTGCATCTTTCTGAGTCTGTGTTAGCTCACTCAGGATGAGCTTTTCTAGTTCCATCCATTTAGCTGCAAATTGCATGATTTCCTTTTTTCTGATAGCTGAGTAGTATTCCATTGTGTAAATGTACATTTTTTTTATCCATTCATCAATTGAGAGACATCTGGGTTGTTTCCAGTTTCTAGCAATTACAAATAATGCTGCTATGAACATAGATGAGGGTGCTTTTTCTAACGAGTCAAAATGATGTGATGCTGCCATCCCCTTGCTTCTTACCTTGTTGTTACCTAAATGTAGTTTGTTTCATACATGAACCTGGTTACTACCTGGATGAGGTTTGTTTCCTTGTGAACTGAATATGGCCTTTCTTATTTTAAAAAAAAAGCCTGCCTTAAAAGCAGACCGATATAGCAATTAGACTCTGAGACCTCAGTGACCCTGGTCATGGTGACTATGACCAGTTTGGGGGTGTGAATTCAATAAACCATCAGTATCTGACTTAGATCTGTGACTGAATGGTTTGTGTGGCTATTCTTGCACTATAACATTTGGAGGTCCCACCAAGATTAGACTATATAACATTTGGAGGTTCACCGAGATTGGACTACAACAGACATGATGCACATGACAGGCAGACCTGGATGTCATGTTCCCACATGAGAAGCAGTTCTGGATAGAAAGAACCCATATGGGAAGAAATTATGGGTATCATGTACTCACATGGGATAAGTCGTAGATGTCATGTACCAACATGGGAATCAGTCCATGATTAGCTGCATCCCCTTGGAAATCAGTCCTGTATATCATATAAAAACATGGTAATCAGTCCTAAATATAATTCATCATCAGGAGAAGAAATTCTGGATATCATGTACCCATGTGGGAAGCAGTCCTGAAATGTACTGGCATGGGAAGCAGTCCTGTATATCACAGAAAAGCATGGTAGGTACTCTAGGATATGCTTTACCCACATGAAAACAGTCCTTATTATCATGTACACACATGGAAAGAAATGCTGGCTCCCAGAAATCTGCATGGGAATCAGTGCTAGATATTCAATTATGGATACCTTGTGATGAAGTCCTGGAGACATGGTATCAGAAGGGAAGCAGCTGTGGATATGTTGGACATGGATATTTAGCACTCCTAAATTTGTTGTACCTACATGGGAAGCAGTGTGTATATCATATTAAAGAGTGGTAAGCAATCCTGGTTATGAAGTATCCGCTGTCCTTGATGTTAGGTAGCTACATGGGAAGTTGTAACAGTAAATTTTTATTTATCAAACAAATATTTATTAATACTTAACAATTATCTAACAATTGCCTATAAAGTTTCTAAATCCTAAACCCAAACCCTAACTCTAAAACCTAGTACCTAAAACTTAATACAAACATTTACCATTAACCTAAGGTTTCTCAAAAGGATATTTTCCTCTGGCTGAGGGTCCTTATGGATGGCTTGTCTTCATACAATCTTTCAGTCTTAAAGTCTCTGAATTTCATTCCTCAGATCCTAAGACAGTTTATCAAGCAGGAATGGCCTTTGTGGTCTTAACACCAATCACTTAACATATGAAAAGTCTCCCAGGTGGCTCACCTGTTCAGATGCTTATAGCCTGCAAAGGTCCTATTTCAGTGTTTCATCCAATCTGAAGTCCCAGGGCTCTGAGGAAAGACAATTCCATGCCTAGGTGCTCCACAATCTCAGGAGAATCCATCTCCTCTCCAGACCTGAAACAGGTCAATATCAGAGGGTAAAGCTATCGATGAGACCTATGTGAGCCTCTCTGCCAGATGAGGAAGAGGTGAAACAGAAAGAGGAGCTAAGCTCTCTGTCTACATGAATCTTGACTTAAATATCTTCAGCAGATGCTTTTGCACTCTTTTCAAGTCATGTCCCTGGGCTCTATCTCTTCAAAAACTTTTTGCAGAGGGGCATGATTATGACAGGCACAATCTGAGGGTAGACACCTCAGGTCATGGCCCCACCCCCAGTCCTGTGATCAAAGGAGTCATCTGTCCTTTGGTGAGTTCCCAAGGACATATCACTTCAGGAGTAAGTCTTTTTTTAACTTAAAGTGCAGGCTCATGTTATTTTGTTATTTTGCTGTTAAATGCTATCAATAATCCTACCATTGGAAGCAGTATTGTATATCATATTAAGTTGTGGCATGCATTCCTGGATATCATGTGCTGTGTTGTAACAAGTCCTGCATTTTATGTGTTGACATGGAAAGAAAGTCTGAGGGCCCTGTATCCATTTAGGAAGCAGTTCTGGATATGTGGAATTGGTATGAAATAAAATGCAGTACATAATGAATCTAAATGGGAAGCAGTTCTGAAATTCACATACCCACTTGGGAAGCAGTCCTAGATAGCATGTTGTGGATAAGCTGTAACTGGATGGGAAACAGTCCTGACAATGGACCTGGATATAATGAATTTGCATTAGAAGCAGTCCTGGATATGTTGTAACTGGATAGGAAGCAGTCTTGGATATCAGGTACTGACAAACAAGGAGACCTAAATGCCATCTATTTTTCTTTTTCTAATTTTATTTTTTAAATTTTACTTATTTATTCAAGTTACATCCCAATCACAGCCCCATCTCTCCTTCCCACTCAGTCCTACCCTTCCATCCTCTTTCTCCTCTCCCCTCTCTCCTTCCCCTTGGATGAGCGTAGCTACCCACATATCGACTTCCCTTGGTTCTCAAGTCACATGAGGGCTAAGAACTTCTTCTTGCACTGGAGCCTGACAAGGTGGCCTCAACTAGGGTAAGGTGTTCCAGTAATAGGTAACAAAGTCATGTGCTCTTATTGGAATAAGTCCAGGATATGGTGTATGCAGATCAGAAGTAGTCCTGGATATCCTGTACTTGCATGGTAACAATTTCTACATACCAGAAACTCACAAGAGAAGAAGTCCTGGATATCATGTACCCACATGAGATGCAGTCTTGGATTTGTTGAACGCCCATAGCAAGCACTACTGCATATCATATAAAATCATGGGAAGCAGTCCTTGATACCATGTAACTTCATTAGATTAAGTCCTGGATATCATGCACTCGAATGGGTATCCATCCTGGACATCATGTAACTTAATTTGGAAGATGTCCTGGACAGATGTTACCTCAATGTAAAACTGTCTTGGATATCATGTTCTGCATGGGAAGCTGTCCTGTATTGCATGTACTCACAAGGGAAGCTGTCCTTTATATCATGCAATCACATGGGAATCAATCCTGGATATCCTGTACCATCCTAACAAGAAGTCCCGGATTTCATGTACCCATATGGGAACATACAGAAAGACTTTCTCAGACCCATCAGCAGTATAAATAAGGCACAGAGAGTCCTAACAAAATTTAAAGCTTAGGCCTTTGCAGTCTTCCAGCTAGCTCATCTAACTTGACCCAATTATCTAGTCTATGACCACCAAGTGGCTAGTTCAATACCTCTCTCCTTTGCTCTGGTCCATTTCTTTTCCCCTTCATGCCAGCTCTTGATTCTCCCACTTATGTTTTCTTCTCCCTGAGTCACTCTCTCTGCCCAGAAGTTCTGCCCAACACTTTCTGCCCAAGATATTGGCCATCAGATCTTTATTGTAACCAATCAGTAGTGAGAAAACCACTAATTCATTTCTAGATTGCCTTTAGGCACATGAGGAAGGATGAATATTTACAAATAGAAAGCTTGGTGATGGGCTATAGAAATTACAATACCAAAATCCAGCCAGGACTTAGTTCTTTGCTGGTACAGAATTAACAATTGAAAATACACAGACACACCTTCACATAATGTGAAGACATGTCACCCCAACAGAAAGAAGTCCTGGATACCATGTACCTCTGTCAAAGCGGTTCTATGTTTGGTTAACCAACTGGAGGAACCCTGGATGCCATGTATCCACATGGGAAGAAGTGCTGTGTATCACGTGTCTACATGAGAAGTCATTGATATCATACTCACAAGGGAAGCAGTCCTGGATATCAACAACATGCATGAAAGAAGTCCAGATATCATATATACGTATGTGAAGTACTCCTGGAAATTATGTATCCACAAGGAAGGAGTCCTGCACACCACGTAACCTCACAAGTAGAAGTCCTGGACATCTAGATATCATGTAACCCCCTGACGTGCAGTCCTGGATAGCATGCATTCACATAGAAACACTCATATATATTCTATACCTGGATTGGAAGATGTTGTAGAAAGATCCTATGCATGGTTTTCAAAAGCTGATTTTAATGCTCTGAGATCTGGTTACAACCCTTTCTAAGTCATTCTCTAATTGTATAATAAAAGTTGCTGATGGTCAATTAGCTTAACAGAAAGAGTATAGGATGGCGGGGCTTTTAGGGAGGAAGGTGGGACTCCCTGGGAGGAAGAAATGAACCCTGAGAAGAGACAGAGGAAGCCCTGTTTTCACAAAGAGACATGGAAGAAGACAGACATCTCTGTGGGCTCAGAAGGTTCAGAGAGCCACAGGGCTGGTAGGGAATGGTTGGTCAACTTAACTTAGGTAAACTAGTCTGCCCAGATAAAACCTAACTGTTGAAATATTAAAAGGTCTTGGTGTATTTATTTAGTGGGAAAAGGAGCCGCCCTGGGTCTCATCTCTCTTCACCTGGAGACATAAGTCTGGTTAGGCCTCCAGCTAAGGGCATCAAGGCCTGCCAGGTCTGCAGGATTCATGCCAGGCCTGCCAGCCTACCACAACAGGAAGAAGTTCTGGAAATAATTTACATGCATGTGAAGAATTTCTCCATGCCATGGCCCACATGGGAAGAAGTCCTGAATGTGATATACCAGCCTGCAAAACAGTTTTGTATATCATACAAAAGCATGGTAAGAAGTCCTGCATATATGGAACCTGCTTCAGAAGAAATCCTGAGTATCATAAACCTCTATGGGAAGAACTCCTGAACATCATGTACCTGCATGGGAAGCAGTCCTGGATATCGTATTCCCACAGAGGTTCTAGATACAAACTTTTACCCACATGACACAAAATACATTGTGTTCCCACATAGGAAGGAGTCTTATAGATCTTATACAACATGGGAAGAATTCCTGGATATTGTATACTCTCCTGAAAGCAGTCCTTGATGTCATGAATCCATATGAGTAGTCCTGGATTTCATGCACTCACAATGGAAGCAGTCCTGGATATCACATACGCTCTTGGGAAGAAAGCCTGGTAGCCTAAACCTACATGAGAATCAGAACTGGTTCCACATACCCACATGGGAAGAAACCATGTATGTCATGTACCTGCATGTGAAGCAGTCTGGTATGTCATAAAATCATGAGAAGCAGTCCTGATATCATGACCCACATGGAAGAAGTCTTGGGTGTCATGAACATGTACTGGTATCAGTCCTACATATGTGTAACCTACATGACAAGTCCTGGATATCATAAAGCCATATGGGAAGCAATTCTGGATATCATGTATTTGCCTTTGAAGCAATTCTGGATATGTTTTACCTGGATCTTAAGCAGTTCTGGATAGCCTGAACCCATATGGGAAAATGCCTAGATATCTTGAACCCACATAAGAAGTCTGGATATCATGTACCTGCATGTAAAGCACTCCTTGATTTGTTTAACCAGAATGAAAAACAATTCTGTATATCCATAAATTCCTGTATGTGAAAAAGTCATTGATTTCATGTACCTAAATGTGAGAAAGTTCTGGATATCACACACCATCATGGGAAGCACTCCTAAAAATCAATCATTCACATGGAAAATAATCATAAATATCATGTACCCACACAGGAAGCAGTCCTTGATATGTTGTACTCACATGGGATACAGCCCTGGATATGTTGTACCTGGATGTGAGTTAACCATGGGCCTATTGTATGTATATAGCAAGCAGGACTAGATACCATGTACTTGCGTGCCAAGCAGTCCTGGATATCACATACCCCAGTGAGAAGTAGTCCTGGATACCATGTACCTAACTGAGAAACAACCTGAATACCATGATCCCAAGTGAGAAGCAGTCCTGGATACTATGAACTGGATAAGAAGTCACTGATATCACAAACTCAAATGACAAAAAGTCTTGGATTTCATGTACTGGCATGCAAAACAGGCCAGGATTTGTTGTGCCCCTTAGGAATCACTAATGTATACATGTAAAGGAATGATAAGCAATCCTGTATATCATGTATCAGTAGGGGAAGAAGTCCTGGGTGTCATGTATCCACATGGTAGCAGTCCTGGATTTGTTTTACTCAAGTGGGAAGCAGTGTCTTATTATCTGGTACATACATGGGAAACAGCCCTGGATCTGGTGGACATGCAAAGGAATCAATTCAAGGTATCAAAAACCTGCATAGAAAAGAGTCCTCAATATCAAGTACCCACATGGAAAGAAATCCTGAGTGTGAAGAACTTACATGGGAAGCAGTATGGGTAGAATGCTAAAACTGCACTGGAAGCAGTCCTAGATGTCATGTACCCACATGGGAAGATGACCTGAATATAATGTACACTCAAAGGAAACTGTCCCAGACATTTCTACCTGCATGGGAAGAAGTCCTAGATAACAAGTATCTGCATGGGAAACAGTTTTGGATATCATGTATACATATGGGAAGCAATTCTGGATATCATGTAACCATATGAGAACCAACGTTATACTCATATGGGAAGATATTCTGGATATGTTGTACCTGATGGCAAAGCCTTGATATATCACACAAGCATGGTAGTAAGTCCTAAGTTTGTTATTCCCACCTGACAAGCAGACCTGAGTGTCGTAGATACATATAGGAAGTAAATCTGGTTAAGATGTTCTTGCAGGCGAAGCAGTCCTGGATTTGTTTTAACCAAGCAAAGCAGCCCTCTATCTTGTATAAAAGCATGGGAAACATTCTTGGATGTCACTTAGCAATATAGGAAGCAAACTTAATGCTGTAACCATTTTGTAAGCCCTTCAAGGCACAAGTGTCTAGGTCCCAACATTGAGGACCTCGGACAACTAGACCTGCCCCCATAAGCCTCTAACAGCTCTAAAAGGCCAGACCCAGGCCTACTGGGAACAGGCAGACAAGCTCTGATTTACAGAGTAAAAAGCCCAAGCTCAATTCCAGGGCTTGAAATCCCACCAATCCCCACTCTTGAAATCCTCACCCTGGAATGTTTGGCCAAGAAGCCGGATGTAGAGCCTGCTTCCAGCTCAGTTCTTTGCTGCTTCTAACTCAGGCAGAGGCTGCCACTCCCTTGTGTCTTTCCAAATAAAGCTCTTGTGTGAAGTTGGTTGTATACTGTGACTTTGTGGTAGTCCTTGGCTCTTGACTGCACCTTTCCCTTCAGAGCTACAACACTTCCATTGGGGAAATCTTTCCCCTCAGAGCTACAATACCTACATTATAAAATCTTTCCCCTCAGAGCTCTATCATTTGTACTGGTGTCATGACTCAGTCTCTCCTGGTGTCTGTGCTCCCCCTCAGAGTCTGAGCCTCACTGGAACCGTATCCCTCATCACCAGTCCACCTGAAATAGATTTCCCTTCTGACTCACCAATAGCTCAGCATCTCATCCCACCAGTGGCAATTAGGTAAGTTTCTACTTTGGTAGGTATAAACACTTCCCTGAGTCTCAGGAAGTGACCTCTTTGTTACTAGCACCCATCTGGTGCTGGTCAGAGGGCCCAGGAATTTTCATCACCCATTTTCCCACACTGTGATTACAATGACATGCTACCACTGAATTTTCATGAGAATTGTAGGAATTAACTTAGCTACTCATTACTATAAGGCAGTGATTTATAAGCTAACGCCCCTGACTCCAGTGTGTTCATTGTAAGTCTATACCATGGCAAAAAAAAAAGTAGTGAAATATCACTTCTGTACATCAGAGTTAATGTTATAGAATCTTTCACTTTTAAGTTTATGCTTGTCAGAAACCTGTTTGTCAGTTCTTCTGGAAGGCAGCTGCCAGATTGTACATCTGCCTGTGAGAAACTCACTTGGCATGAATTTAGGGAGACATCTGACCGACAGTCTGAGACAAATGTATCTGGTAGATAGCTATGTGGGTGAGCACAGAAATTGGGAATGCACCCAAAAGGCTTCCCACTAATAAGATGGTCATAGCACCTCAACTGCAACCTACTAGGAGTCCCAGAATTATTTAATTAAAATATAAAGTTATGAATAAGTTTATAGAAATGGCAGTATAAAAAATCAATGTAGGAGAATTAAAATTTTAAAAAATGGCTTCCATTTATGTAATCAAAAGTTATAAATCTCCAATGCACATTACCACATTCTTCAAGTAAAGATCTTGAAAATGTGTAAAGTTTCAATTTGCTGGAAATCTTAATTGAGAAAATGGAAAGGACATAAAACGTTTCCTATAGAATATATAATTCTCTGTAAATTATATGATGCATGAGAGATACAGATGTTCAAGTACAAGAGAAGCACAAAGACATTAAAAGTAGATTTTATACTGTGTAGTTGTATTGACAAATAAGAATTTCAGAGTTCTCAGGAGGAATTTTATGAAAAAAATAAAGGTCTTTTTGAGAGATTTAAAATTATTTTTTCTTTTAATATTAAGAAATCTTTAGAGACTGGGACAACGTTGGAACAATGTGTCTAATTAGGAGCTTTGTTAATTGAATCCTCAAAGCAGAAAAACTATAAATAATCACCTTTTTCCTATAGGTTTTTAGAATCCCTGTGTCTGTTCAGTAGTCTCCTCACCTGAGTACCCTTCCAAAAGCATCATTTGTTGCTAAATATCCTGTGTTACTTTTTCTTCAGCCATTTATTACAGGGAAGCCTCAGTCATTGTCAAACAACCAACAGATAAGAGACAAAAGATCTGAACACGATGTTGATATGGCAACAGAGATTACCAGTACTCCAGTGAGTTCAGATGGAAGAGGGTGAGTAGGGGAAGGACTGTGGGAGACATATTTCCTTATCATCTATTGAGATAAAATAGTAGAAAGGCTCCAGCACTCAAAGTCTCAGATCAGGTGCCTATTAAGATTTTGTTACTGGTTCTCACAAAGTTGAAATGACTCTAATGGTCAGTTTTGTTTTCCTTCAACAATGCTTTTGACTCTTTTTGATATTTGATTTTCTCACTACAGAAAAATATGCAAAGGAAGAGAAATTAACACTATCACATTTTATAATTAAAATAATTATTGTGAAATATTTTCTTACAAAAACAATTGTTTGAGTGATATATGCAAATGCACAAATGTACACGTAGCAATGTTCAATGATAAATTGGAAAATAGTGAGCTTCATATTTCAGGTAATCTATGTATTATTTTAAAGTACTCAAGTAAAATGTACACAGTATGCAAAGGCTTAAAGCACAACATTGTGTTAAAATTCTAAGACAAATTTTATTTATAATATAATGGTGTTTAGATAGTTATCTAATAAATAACTTACAGACACAGAAAAAAACACATAACAAAAACACATTGATGGGACATACATATACCAATTCAATCACAGAGTTTTCTTTGGGAAAACTGCAGTATAACAAGCTAGTATCCTAACAGGTTAGTAGTAATGAGTATATCATTAATAAATAAGAGTTCAAAGGTGTTATTAACTATGGGCATTGGATAATAATATAAATAAAACCAGGAAGCATTATTGAAGCTCTAGTTGAGGGGCTAGCAATAGAGCTCACCACTTTATTATGTTTATCTATCTATTTATTTATTAGTGTATTTATTAGCACATCACATGACTAGGTTATAGACTCTTATTTAATTGTTTCTAGATTTTGGTAAGAGCATCAGTAAATCTTAAAAAGTGGCTATAAATTATAATCTCAATCTAACATTGAGACAGTATTTAAACACTATTACATTTACTAAACAACAAAATATATTAACCAGTAGTATTACTTCAAATTAATATATCAAAAATGTCCACCAATTTTAATATTCATGTTCTTATTAATTTTTCTTTGGTACTTATAAAACAACAATGTCACTTAGTTACTTTCATAAAGGTGAATTTAAGAAATATTCAATTCATCTATGGGAAAACATTGGTTTAGAAAATATTTTTTTCTTACAATAAGAAGACAAATTGAGGTTTCAGATATAGATATATATCTTTACTTCACTTTACCCACTGTATAAAGAATGTTGAGTTTGAGAAGAAAATTAGTCAGGAAAGTGTAAGATTATAGACCTATTTAAGAAACTTTGTCAAGCCATGACAAGCTACAGATAAGTCAAAGAAATTCAACATGAGAGATTTCCTTCAATTTGTGCATGACTAGTAGGAAAACAAATCCTGCACTATATTAATGAAAAGTAGGTATAAGGTACTCATAAAAATTATTATTGTTATTCATTGCTACATTTTTCACAAATACCACCTGCACTTTAATTTTTGCATGTGATTTTGGTACATTAAGAAAAAATATATATGTATATAAAAACAGTTGATTAAATGCAATGATTTTTATTTTTAGTTGTATTTCAAAACAAACACTGACTCAATTAAACATATACTTGTGAATACATATATATATTTGCATGGAGGATACATATTGTTAACCAAAGAGCATATACATATGAATAATTAATAAATGCAATAGGAATTTTCTATACATGCAATACAATTTTGCCTCTACTATGTCTGTCTGGTAGAATGTTTTAGCTGTACTTAGGGGAAAATTACAAATATTTGACTAATTCTTAGGATAATTAATTATTTCTTTGAAATATGAAAATTATTTATTATTAAATATCTCTCCAACAAGAAGTATGGGGAGACCTTAGTATTTAAGTTAGTAGGAGAATATTGGTCTATTATGTGTAAGGTCCTGTTTTCAAGTTTCAGCACTAAATAAAAAACAAGAAATAGACATTTAAGTTACTCATATATTCAGTCATCTTAAATGTTCTTTATTCTCTACTGTTCTAGTGTCCAAGAAAAGACAAGTCAGGAAAAATTCACAGCTCAAAAGTACTACCTAAGTAATCGGCATCAAAGTCTTCAAGAACAAATTCTTAAACAATAATAATCTAAAATTATAAAAGATTGACACTATAATGGTTTTGTTTGTTTAAATGCTATTTTTACTAGGTTTTTCCCTTTTCATGGAAGGACAGAATATAACAGGTGACTGGGAATTCCACCTTCTTGGTCTTTCAGAGGATTCTGAAATAAAACCTATCATCTTTGGAATCTTTCTGTTCATATACCTGGTCACAATGCTTGGGAACCTGCTCATCATCCTGGCTGTCACCTCTGACCCTCACCTTCATACACCCATGTACTTCTTCCTCTGTAACCTGTCCTTGGCAGATATTGGCTTTAGCAGTACTACAATTCCCAAAATGCTGATGAACATCCAGACATACAACAAATCCATCACCTATGCAGGCTGCCTAATCCAAGTGTCTTTTTTCTTCTTTTTTGGGTGTTTGGACAGTTTACTCCTGACTGTGATGGCCTATGACCGCTTGGTGGCCATCTGTTATCCTCTACACTATGCAGTCATCATGACCCCTGCCTCTGTGTCTTCTTGTCTCTTATGTGTCTCTCCATCAGTCTTCTGGACTCTCAGTTACACTTCTTAGTTGTGTCACAACTTACTTTCTGCAGAGTTGTGGAAATCCATCATTTCTTTTGTGATCCTTCTCAACTTCTTAATCTTGCTTGTTCAAAAAGGCCTAACAGCAAAATATATATTTATATTTTTGGTATCATTTTTGGTGGCATTCCAGTCTCAGGAATTCTTTATACTTATAGAAGAATTATTTCTACTGTTCTGAGTATTTCAACGAAAGGTGGGAAAATAAAAGCCTTCTCTACCTGTGGAACTCATCTATCAGTGGTTTGTTTATTTTATGGAACAGCCTTTGGTGCATATTTCAGTTCAGCTGCCTCAAATTCCCCCAAGAAAAGTGCAGTGGCTGCAATCATGTACACCATGGTTACTCCCATGCTAAACCCTTTCATCTATAGTTTGAGGAACAGAGATATCAAGTGGGCCCTGTGGAGGATTTCTAGAAAAAGACTCTAATTTGATAATATTTATCACTAATTTATTTTATATAGATAGAGAATAGAACAAAAACAGACATAAGCAATAAAACTACTAAGCCTAGATATAGAATATAAGGTCTTCTATGCCCCTCTGGTTTCTCTTTAGATATATTTGTTATATTCTTTTACCCTAATGAAATAGTTAATATGGGATACCCCTTTAGTCATTCATACTCAGGTTTGTGTAGAGTATATTTTTGGTTGTGAGCCTAAACTTTAATGGCTGAGCCATCTTTCCAGCCCTATGTAGAGTATATTAACACATTGACAATTTCCTTATTCATTACATAATTCGCATAGTCATAAATGATAGAATTTTCTGTCATTGCAAAATGAATATAATCATTTGCTTTCTAATTTATTTTTTCAATAATTTTTTGTTTATATAAAAATTGAAGAGATAAATAATCTCATGTTTAAACCAAGGCACTGCCTAAAATGCCTTGACTTTTTTTTATCTTAAACATGTTTTACAAATGGTATAGTAACTGCTAAATTTCCTATTTGAACCTAGATATAATGTAAAGTTGTCAGAGAATGAAAATAAAAAGCTTCCTATGAAGAAATGAAAGAGTATCTGTCCCAGAAAGGCCATCTGAATTTTAGTTCCAGTGCCCAAGTTACCCATGAGGGAGGTCAGGTCTCCAGAAAAAATGATGAGGTAGTGCTTAAACAGAGATTACCCTGGAGAAGTTCTATGAAAAGAATGTTTCTTTAAAATTTGAAATGAAGTCAAAAGTAGCAACAGGGAAAGACAAAAATCTAAGACAAAAAAACAACACAAAAATCAGAAAAAAAATTGAAATGGGGAAGAAAGGGAAAATAGGTTGAAATTGCCAACTAAGAACCTAAACACCTACATGCAGAACATGAAGAAACCATCAATGGGAAGACTCTATCCTCTGAGGGAGACAAACACAAGAAATCCGGGTCTGATTAAACAAGCCATTTTAAATAATTACTTCCTACCTGTTCTCTTGCAAAATAAGAGGAATATATTAACAATTTTTAGTAATGCCTTATTCTTATTCTTTCCCCCTTTTCTCACCTGGATGTCCTGGAGCTTGCTCTGTAGATAGAATAGGCTGGACTCAAACTCATAGGAGATCTACCTGCCTCTACCACAAAGTACCGGAAATGAAAGTATATGCCACCACACCCAGCTACATGCTTCCTATTTATTATATAAACATTTTGAATGGAGTAATCTCAACTCATTCTAACTTTTTTTCAATGTATAACTCATGTTTTAAGATATAAAATAATTTTTTTGTGTTTAGGTTTAGGTAAAGTAAGAAAACAGTGAATTTTAAACTAAGGAAATTCTGTCTTGAGCGTCAGCTTAATATTCCAGAATTTGGGTTAGCTTTTGATATATGATGCAGAACATAGTAATGTATTATATGCACTCATAGTCACTTAATGTATTAAATATTTAAAATTACTTCTATTCTTGTTATTTTATTATAATTGCTTGGTAGAAAACATCCCTCTCATTCATTGCACTCTTGGAACTGTGGATCTTCTGAAACATTTCCTATCTTGTTAATCTGCTTTTACTAATAATTTTTAAATGCGTTTTTTGAAAAACAAAGATTTAGATAAATTCATATAAGATTTCATTATGAATCTATAGGAATTTAAGAATATTTGGATGTGAAGATATTTGTGTAGACATTTTCTTAATAAAAAGTTGTGTTGAAATTTAAAGCTAGAATGAGTAGAATAATTTCAATAAATGAAACAATATACATGCATTTTAGAATTTTGTATACATTTTAATTAGTGTGTATAAATTTAAATATCTCTACTCTAACATCCAGTATAGCAAATAAAATTTCAATTAGGGAAAGATAATTCAATTTGAAAGAAGGGATGTAGAACAATACAGAACAGAGACTGAGTAAAAATTGCATTAGACATAAAACAAAAAAAAATGATGGCTTCACATTCATGTTCTTATTTTTTCCAACCCACCCTGTCTACACTGTTATACTGAACATATATGAAAGTACCAATGACTTCTATGATTTACAGGGACAACAGGAAGCAATCATCCCAGTACACTAATATACCAACATGCTTCCAAGGAAACTCACAATTGTCCTACCTCTTGTGGAACACTAGCATAATTGCAGGAATAGCCTGTCTTTGATCAAATACAACCATAAGGAAGTCAGAGACCACAGTGTCCACAGTCTACTGTACAGACATTGCTTGTACTGTTGTGCACCAACTAGATGTCACACCCACTCACAGATGGCAGCCAATGTCAGAATCCCTAGAAAAGATAAGGTGGTTATGTCCACAACCATAGCATGATAGTTCATCATTGTTAGTCCATATCTGACTTCTTCAATAACCAAGCTCAGAGCCCATAAGGAAACAAAAGGTCCATCACAACATAGTTTATATGTATTATATGGGCTGGAATTATTCAAATGTGTCTGAACAATGATTCATCCCAGTTTCAGATTGTACTCCAAGTATAACCCTGTCCTGGGACAATCTATGACCTGTTTCACAGGCAACAGAGCCCAGTCAGTATTATCCTGATGCCACAGAGCAAAGGAAATTATCTTAATTAGTAACTACCTATTTGGAAAACAACTCTGCCTGTGCATGATTGAAACCATCTGTCTCATATGGGAAATGTGAACCACAGAATACAAGCATCCCAAACACTGAAAATTTGGAGGATTGTTTCTTTATATATGTGTGAAAAAGCTTTTTTTTAATTTTGAAATTGCCATACATAAGTAATGAGTTTCATCAAGGCATTATCACGCATACTTTTCTTTTATTATGCTACTCATTCCATATTATCTTCTATCTCACTCATTCTCTTGGTGATTCCCTTCCTTGTTACAAATTGTCTCTTTCTCCTTGTATGTTAAATGTGTTCCATTACCCCTTCCTCTCCTAAAATTTTTATTTCTTTTTCTTGTTTCACTTCATAGATTCATGATGCATACAAATAAACAAACACACACACACAAACACACACACACATATGAACACACACAAATCAAACATAAGCTTACAAATATGTATATTGATACATGAAAATTAATATAGACTACAGACCCTTGAGAGATGGCACAGTGTTTAAAACCAATTAGCTATTCTAGCAGAGCACCAGAGATTAATTCTCAGGAGCAACATGGTGGTTCACAGACACCTTTAATCCAGTTCCAAGGGATCTGACACCTTCTTTTGGATTCTGTTGGTACCAGGAGTATACAGGGTACAAAGACATACATACAAATTCTGTGGTTGAAATGAGAATAGCCCCAAACGCTCATATGGTTAACTACATGGTCCAAGTGACTGGAACTGTTTGGGAAAAATTAGAAGATGCAGCCTGTTGGAAGAGGCATGTCATTGGAAGTGGCATTTTATTATGCCACTCATTCCATATTATCTTCTATCTCACTCATTCTCTTGGTGATTCCCTTCCATGTTACAAATTGTCTCTTTCTCCTTGTATGTTAAATGTGTTCCAGGCTTTAAAGTTTCAAAAGATTTCCAAAATTTCCAGTGTTCTCTCTGTCTCCTGTTTGTGGATCAAGATGTGAACTCTCAGCTGTTCCTACTACCATGTCTTTGTTATGTCCAAAATTGTAAGCCCAGTAAAACACTTTCTTTGATAACTTCTCTTGGTATGGTCTTTTGTTAAGGCAATAGAAAAATGATTAAGACAACATTAAACACACACACACACATATATGTAATAAAATAATTTTAAAAACCTACTCTCCACATGTAAGAGAAAATTTATGGTCTTTATGTTTACATGACTTACTTCTTTGAATAATACCATTGTTTCTAGTTCCATATCTTAACATGCAAATGCAATTTTCTTTTCTTTTTTTTTTGGTACACTTAAATAAAACTCTGTGAGGTGTATGTAGTAATTTTTCTCCTCCATTCATTTGTTAATAGACATCTAGGCTGGTTCCATTTTCAAGATAATGTGATTAGCAATTGTACACCAATTAACATGAAGGTGCAATTTTGTCATATCAGGATTTATACTATTTAGGGAAATACTTATATGTTTTAGAGCTATGAACTCTGATGATTCTACATTTAATTGTTTCACCAGTTTTCATTCACTGTACAAAGTTACTTTTCATACATTTTTTGCCAAAAATTTGTTGTCATTTGGTTTCTTATTAGCCATTTTGATTTCGGAGAAAAAGAATTTCAAGGTAGTTATTTATTTATTTATATGTATGGGTGCTTTATCTGCATGAACATCTGCAACCAAAAGTGGGCATCAGATCACATTGTGGATGATTGTGAGCCACCAGGTGGATGCTGGGAATTGAACTCAAGTAATCTGGAAGAGCAGCCAGCACTAGTAACCACTGAGCCATCTCTCCAGGCCTCAAGGTAGTTTCAATTTGTATTCTTTCTTTTTTCTTTTTTTTATAATTTATTTGTTATTTATTCAAGATACATCTCAATCACAATCCCCTCCCAATTTCCCCCTCCAGTCCCACCCTTCCACCCTCTTTCCCCTCAACCTCCCCTTCACTACCTTTTTTTTTTTTTAGTTTAAGTTATATCTTTCCCCCTCAACAGCTCCCCCTTTCATTCCAACAAATGGTTCTTTCTCTTATAACAATAAATACAATACAAAACAACAGAAATAAGTAGGCCACAATTATGAGAGTTATATGGCTTAGCATACATTCCCAATGTCCAGTCCATATGTATTTGGCACCTGACTTTAACATTCTACTATCTAACCATCTCCATGAGTTTAAAGTTCTATATCTAACTCAACTTTCACACTAACTTGCATCACAATTTTTTAAAAAATCTTCTTAGATATAGAACATCCTCTTGATTCCTAAACAACTCAAAATTTAACTATGAGACTCTAGCTATCTATTCTTCAACCACCTCAGAGACCTGAGAGGGGTAAATATATCTGATTATATAGGAAGTACAGGACTGCAGCTTCCAAAACTAAGAAATGACATACCAGTGGCTGCCTGGACAGTTCCCATTTTCTCTCCATACATTACAGCATCAACCTTCATCCATTTGGCCCCATTTCTCTGACAGACATTGATTGTAGAGCAGGAATTATGAGGGACTTGCCTACCCTGCCTTGGCAGAGCTAGGCTGTCGACTTACCTGCTTCTAAGTTTTGTCCTTTTTGGACAGTATTCTGTCTACAGTTGAAGCAAGGGATTTTTCTTGCCAAGAGATAGGCTTGCCACTAATTCAACCATCTCACCCTGGAGATTCTTCAATGCTCATCTTCTACTTGGAGTAGAATAGGGGGTGTTGTCAGGAGCTGACATGTCTCGATATCAAAAAATCTTAAGTTAAGAAAACATCTTTCAATGCCATATTCTGCAGATCTCTTGAGGTTTTTGAAGACCCCCATCTATCTCTTATATTTAGATAAGCAAATGTTGCTTGTCTCTTAGCAACTTGATTTCTGAGTAGCTTAGAAAATAACTGGGATAGACTGTCATAGTAACTAACAAAATGACACGCTTGCATGACTATTAATTGGCATTTCTTAAATATCCTAAACAGTTTATGATGGGTTGTAGCAAAAGACCAAAACTTCAAATTTCATTTTTAACCATTACTAGGTACAATACCTTTAAGAAGCATTACATTTAATTTTGTAACAATATACAAAGATCAGTACCAATGTGGCCAAATATAATCTTAATTTTGTATCAATATACAAAGATCAATACCTATGTAGCCCAATACAATTTTAATTTTCCACCAATATACAAGGGTCAATACCATTGTGGCCAAATATAATCTTAATTTTGTATCAGTATACAAAGATCAATACCAATGTAGTCCAATGCAATCTTAATTTTGCATTAATATACAATGATCAATACCAATTTAGCCAAATATAATATTAATTTTGTATCAATATACAAAGGTATAAGGGAATATTCAATAATCTGTTCCTTTTTTTCTTGATCTTTCCTATACTATGTCTATGTCCCTTTTTTTCTTAAATCTGTTCACTCCTATATAGGAGAGAAAGAAGGACACAGAAAAGACAAAGAGAGAAGTCCCTGGGACTAACCTCCAAAACCCATTTAACAAAACCAATTAACAGCTTGTAGTCTCTTCCCCTAAATAACAAAATTTTCTATTATCCATCAAATAACCAAAGGGAGGAAACACCCTTCCCACCTTCTGGGGATGGGACGTTGCTCTCTTAAAATGATTACTGATGATTTGGGACATAGTAAACCTGTTTGGAGCCCAAATAAGAATGGAAAAATGGTTAAAAATGTTAATACAATCATTTGATGTTCAGTCCTTTTGTGCCCAGCTATTAGGATGTCCTAAGAAGTTCGTAGACAGAAGCTGATCTTCAGGGCTTTACTGAAGTTCTGGGTGAAGCAGTCTGTGGACCTGAACGATCTTAGCGATTTTGAGTTGTTGTAGTTGTAGACTTTTGAGGAAACAGCTATTGAGGAAGTCTGCAAGGCTGGATCATCTGGGCCACTCGTCTTCTTTGGTGTCTGATCTGTTTTCTGCTGAGGTTTCTGTTGTCCAGTTGTCCCTGGATTCCTTGAATGGATGCTTTAAATCTCCTGGAAAGATAAGAACAGAACTCTGCCCTAATCCTAACTCTGGGACAATTACCTTTTTTCTTAGGGGGAGGGGGGTCAGGTAATATTTTTCCTGGAGCAAATTTGGTTTTTTGACAATATATAAAGTATTATCTTTCCGTCCAGATTAAAGAAGAAATTATTTTGTTATTTTGGAGCTAAACAAACCTTTACTGTGTATATTTTGAGATCTCAAAGGACAATTTGAATTGCAGCATGCCTTTTGTAAGTAGCTTTTAAACTTAAATCCTTCCAAATCCTTTGTGCCTGTCTCTGCATTCTAAGTATTGGTATCAAAGACATGTAGTTCCCAACTGATGGGATTAAGGATGTGCTCCACCACCCATGGATTGAAATTTTTCTCTGTTTAGAGCTTGTTTTGTATCAGGCTTACCTTGAGCTCTGAGATCTGCCTGTTTCTGTCTCTAGTGTGTTGGGATTAAGGGTGTATTCTTCTCGAATGATGGGATTAAGGGTGTGCACCATCACCACCCTGTTCCTTGTAACCCTAGAATTTATAAGACAACTAACTCTATAGTGCTTCTCCTGTCTCTGCTGGAGTTAAAGGCATGGGCTAACACCACACATTTCATGTATTTTACCTTAGCTCTAAGTTTTTCCAACTCGTGGAGGTTTACAAAACCAGGTTGAACAGCTGTAACCTTTAGTTTATTTACAGTATTTTAAACCTGTTACCTGCTTTTTAATGCCAAACCATGGAAATATCCTATACCTCTACAAAAAAAAAAAAAAAAGAACTTTTAAGCTGCTATCAAGTTTGTGTAATCTATGTGGCCACCTGCAGTCTAACATTCTAATCTGAAATTAAGGCCATTTTCCTTTCATGCCAGCAAGGCAAGTATACCTTTGGTAAATTATAGTTTAAAAATTTTATATTGTATTTTTATTATATTTTAACTTATTAACTCTTTTCTTAAAAAAAGTATTATTTATTTCTAGAATATAGTTTCCTCCCTCCTCCCCTCCTGGTCCCTCCCTTCCTCTCTCCTTTCCTCCTTCCCTCTGTCCCTCCCTCCCACCCTCCCTCCTTGTTCCTCTACTTGGTACTCTCCTCCTCAGATGAAGTGGGCCTTCACATATCATACTACCACAGATCTTGCGTCATGTGAGGGCCAAGAGCTTCCACTTGTACTGGAGCTTGATAAGGCACACCATCTAGGGTGTGGTGTTTCACTAACCTGCAGCAGATTCCATGACTCACTGGTGGGTAAAATTTTTCCTAGGAAAGATATGCTAGGTTCCTATCTATTTGGATGTGTGGGTTGTAGGATAGTTATCCTGTGATGTATGGTTAATATCCATTTATAAGGGAATACATACCATGTTTATCTTTCTGGTACTGCTTCAGCTCACTTAGGATGAGCATTTCTAGCTCCATCCATTTGGTTTCGAATTGCATGATTTCCTCATTTCTGATAGCTGTGTAGTATTCCGTTGTGTAAATGTACCACAGTTTTTTAATCCATTCTTCAGTTGAAGGACATCTGGATTGTTTTCAGTTTCTGGCTATTACAAATTAAGCTGCTATGAACAGTGTTGAGGCAATGTCCTTGTGGTATCATTTCGAATCTTTTGGATATATGCCCAAGAGGAGTATGGGTGGATCTTGATGTAGATTTATTCCCAATTTTCTAAGATATCTCCAGATTGATTTCCAAAGTGGTTGCACAAGTTTGCAGTCCCACCAGCAATGGGGGAGTGTTCCCCTTTCTCCACATCCTTGCCAGCATGTGCTATCATTTGAGTTTTTGATCTTAGCCATTCTGACAGGTTTGAGATGGAATCTCAGAGTTGTTTATGTTGCATTTCCCTGATGACCAAAGATGTTGAACATTTCCTGAAATGCCTCTCAGCCTTTAGAGATTCCTCTTCTGTGAATTCTCGGTTTAACTCTGTCCCCCATTTATTGATGGGGTTATTTGATTTTTTGGTGTTTAATTTCTTCAGTTCTTTATATATTTTGGATATTATCCCTCTGTCAGATGTTGCGTTGGTAAAGATCCTTTCCCAGTCTGTAGGCTGCCGTTTTGTTTTAAGGACACTGTCCTTTGCCTTACAGAAGCATTTTCAGCTTTTTTTATATGGTCCCATTTATTGATTGTTTGTTTTAGTGCCTGAGCTATTGGTGTTCTATTCAGGAAGTTGCTATCAGTGACAATGAGTTCAAGGCTTTTCCCCACTTTCTCTTCTATTAATGTTAGTGTGTCTGGATTTATGTTGAGGTCCTTGATCCACTTAGACTTAAGTTTTGTACAAGGTGATAAGTATGGATCTATTTGCATTCTTCTACATGTTGACATCCAGTTAGACCAGCACCATTTATTGAAGATGCTTTCCTTTTTCCATTGTATGTTTTGGCTTCTTTATCAAAAATCAAGTGACCGTAGGTGTGTGGGTTTATTTCTGGGTCTTCAATTCGATTTCATTGGTCAACTGGTCTGTTTCTATACTAGTACCATGCTGTTTTTATTACTATTGCCCTGTAGAAAAGCTTGAAATCTTGGATGGTGATACCTCCAGATGTTCTGTTATTGTACATGATTGATTTAGATATTCTTGGTCTTTTGTTATTCCATATGAAGTTGAGAATTTTTTTTCCAGATCTATAAACAATTGAGTTGGTATTTGGATAGGAATCACATTGAATCTGTATATTGTTTTTGGTAAGATTGCCATTTTTATTATGTTGATCCTACCTAACCATGAGCAAGGAAGATCTTTCCATCTTCTGATATCTTCTTCAAATTCTTTCTTCAGGGACTTGAAGTTCTTATCATACAGGTCTTTCACTTGCTTGGTTAAAGTTACCCTCAGGTATTTTATATTATTTGTGGCTATTGTGAAGGGTGTTGATTCCCTTATTTCTTTCTCAGCCCATTTATCTTTTGTGTAAAGAAGGGCTACTGATTTTTTTCAATTGATTTTATATCTGGCCACCTTGCTGAAGGAGTTTATCAGCTGTAGAAGTTCTCTGGTGGAATTTTTTGGGTCACTTATGTATACTATCATATCATCTGCAAATAGAGATACTTTGACTTCTTCCTTTCCAATTTGTAACCCCTTGATCTCTTTTAGTTGTCTTTTTGCTCTAGCTAAAACTTCAAGTACTATGTTGAAGAGATAGGGAGAGAGTGGGCAGCTTTGCCTGGTCCCTGATTTTAGAGGAAATGCTTTAAGTTTCTCTCCATTTAGTTTGATGTTGGCTATTGGCTTGCTGTAAATTGCCTTTATTATGTTTAAATATGGTCCTTGTATGCCTGATATCTCTAAGACTTTTATCATGAAAGGGTGCTGTATTTTGCCAAAAGCTTTTTCAGCATCCAATGAGATGATCATGTGGTTCTTTTCTTTCAGCTTGTTTATGTGGTGGATTACATTGATGGATTTTCTAAAGTTGAACCACCCCTGCATCCCTGGGATGAAGCCTACTTGATCATGGTGTATGATACTTTTGATGTGATCTTGGATCTGGTTTGCAAGTATTTTATTAAGTATCTTTGCATCCATGTTCATAAGGGAAATTGGTCTGAAATTTTCTTTCTCCATTGGGTCTTTGTGTGGTATCAGGGTGACTGTGGCCTCATAGAATGTGTTTGGCAGTATTCCTTCTGT
>CAJQZJ010034167.1:2321878-2356389 GCA_907164525.1 Lophiomys imhausi
TAACCTTGGTAGGTGGAATCTATCAAGAAAATCATCCATTTCATTTATATTTTCCAATTTTGTGGAGTACAAGTTTTTGAAGTAGGACCTAACGATTCTTTGGATTTCCTCAATGTCTGTTGTTATTTCCCCCTTTTCATTTCTGATTTTGTTGATTTGGGTATTTTCCCTCTGCCTTTTAGTTAGTTTAGCTAAGGGCTTGTCTATTTTGTTGATTTTCTCAAAGAACCAACTCTTGGTTTTGTCGATTCTTTGTATTGTTCTTTTTGTTTCTAAGTTGTTGATTTCAGCCCTGAGTTTGATAACTTCCTCTCGTCTGCTCCTCTTGGGAGTGTTTGCTTCTTTTTGTTCTAGCTCTTTCAGGTGTGCTTTTAGGTGGCTAGTATAGGAACTCTCCAGTTTCCTTTTGAAGGCACTTAGTGCTATAAACTTTCTTCTTAGCACTGCTTTCAAAGTTTCCCATAAGTTTGGGTATGTTGTGCCTTCATTTTCATTGAGTTCTAAGAAGACTTTAATTTCTTTTTTTATTTCTTCCCTGACCCAGAGGTCATTGAGGAGAGAGTTGTTCAGTTTCCATGTTTTTTGCAGGCTCTCTGTTTTTTTTTTTTTTTTTTTTTTGTCTTTGTTGAAGTCTAGCTTTATTCCATGATTGTCTGATAAGTTACAAGGGGTAATTTCAATTTTCCTGTATCTGTTGAGGCTTGTTTTGTGACCGACTATATGGTCTATTTTAGAGAAGGTTCTGTGAGGTGCCGAGAAGAAAGTGTATTCTTTTGTTTTGGGGTGAAATGTTCTGTAGATATCAATTAGGTCCATTTGATTCATGACATCTGTGAAGTTCATTATTTCTCTGTTTGGTTTCTGCATTGTTGATCTAACCAGTTGTGATAGTGGTATGTTGAAGTCTCCCACTATTAATGTATGAGGTTCAATGTGGGATTTGAGCTTCAGTAGTGTATCTTTAATGAATGTGGTGGTCTTAAATTTGGGGCATAGATGTTCAGTATTGAGATTTCATCTTGGTGGATGTTTCCTTTGATGAGTATGCAGTGTCCTTCCCCATCTCTTTTGATTAATATTGGTTGAAATCCAAATTGGTGCATACCAGAAATGCTATTCCAGCTTTTTTCTTGCATTCATTTGCTTGGTATATCTTTTTCCAGCCCTTTACTTGGAGATAATGTCTCTTTTTTGCTGAGGTGTGTTTCTTGTAAGCAGCAGAATGTGAGATTCTGTTTTCACAACCATTCTGCTAGCCTGTGTCTTTTTATCGGGGAATTGAGTCCATTGATGTTGAGAGATATTATTGACCAGTGATTGTTACTTCCTGCCATGTTGATGTTGGTGGAAATAGTGTGTGAGTGAGCTTCTCTTCTTTTGGTTTTGCTGCAGACATGCTATTTGCTTCCTGTGCTTTCTTGTGCGTAGTTAACATCTTTGGATTGGAGTTTTCCTTCCAACATCTTCTGTAGAGTGGGATTTGTGTATAGATATTGTTTGAATTTAGCTTTGTCATGGTATATCTTGCTTTCTGCATCTATGCTGATTGACAATTTTGCAGGTTATAGTAGTCTTGCCTGGCATTTGTAGTTTTTCAGGGTCTGCAAGATGTCTGTCCAGGCCCTTCTGGCTTTTAGAGTCTCTGAAGAAAAGTCAGGTGTGATTCTTACAGGTTTGCCATTATATGTTTCTTGACCCTTTTCCCTAGCAGCTTTTAATATTCTTTCTTTGTCCTGTACATTTAGTGTTTTGATTATTATGTGGCGGGAGGATTTTCTTTTCTGGTCTAATCTATTTGGAGTTCTGTAAGCTTCTTGTACAGTTATAGGCATTTCTTTTTTTAGATTTGGGAAATTCTCTTCAATGATTGTGTTGAAGATATTTTCTGGTCCATGGAGGTGGGACTATTCTCTTTCTTCTATTCCAATTATTCTGAGATTTTGTCTTTTCATTGTGTCCTTGATTTCCTGAAGGTTTTGTGTCAGGACTTTTTCAGTTTTGGCATTTTCTTTGACAGATGTATCAATTTCTTCAATTTTATCCTTTGAGCCTGAAATTCTTTCTTCCATCTCTTGTGTTCTGTTGGAGATGATAGTGTCTGTAGTCCCGATTGTTTTCTTTTTTTTCTGATATAATGACCTATCTGCTTTTGTAAGCTCTTTTCTTTTTTTTTTCCTTTATTTTTTATTTCTTCAAGTTACATCTCAATCGCAGCCCCTCCCTATTCCCCCTCCAGTCCCACCCTCCCACCCTCAACCACCCATCCTCTTCCCTTTTTTTTTTTCTTTTAAGTTTAAGGTATATCTTATTTCCCCCTACAGTTTCCCCTTTCAGTCCAACAAATGGCTCTTTCTCTTATAATAATAAATGCAATACAACACAGGTAATTAGGCCACAGTTATGAGGGTTATATGGCTTAATGTACATTCCCAATGACCAGTCCATATGTATTTGGTACCTGACTTTAACATTCTACTATCTAAACATCTCCATGAGTTTAAAGTTCTATATCTGACTAAACATTCATACTAACTTGCAACACAATTTTAAAAGTATCTTCTTAGATCTATAACACTCTCTTGACTCCTAAACAACTCAAAATTAAATTATGAGACTCTAGCTATCTGTTCTTCAACCACCTCAGAGACCTGAGAGAGATAAATATATCTGATTTTATAGGAAGTACAGGGCCTGCAGCTTCCCCAACTAAGAAATGACATACCAGTGGCTGCCTGGACAGTTCCCATTTTCTCTCCATACATTACAGCATCGATCTTCAGTCATTTGGCCCCATTTCTCTGACAGACATTGATTGTAGAGCAGGGATTATGAAGGACTTACCTACCCTGTCTTGGCAGAGCTAGGCTGTTGACTGCTTCCAGGTTTTGTTTTCTTAAGGTTTTCCAGTTCTATGGATATTTTGGATTGGATTTTCTTCATTGCTTCAACTTCCCTTTTCAGGTCTTCCATTCCTTTAAGTGCTTTATTCATTTCCATCACCTTCTTTGCAGTAGTTCGTTGTTGCTCTTTGAGGTCTTTGATTTTCTCCCTTACGCCTTCTATTATTAATATAAGCATAGGATTAAGGTCATTTCCCCTTGTTTCAATCGTATTAGGCTGTCCAGAGTTGTCTGTAGCATTATTGCTAGGATCTGGACACATCCTATTGTTTTGTTTTTTTTTTTTACCATGTTTTTGCACTGACCTTTTGTCATCTGATTGACCCTGGTGTTGTCTGTTTGTTTCTTTTGTCAGCTGACCTTGGTGCTCAGGAAAACTCCCTGACCCAGGGTTTGGCTTATCCTGAGATCCTGGTGTTTACCTCCAGATGGTGGGCAGGTTCCTGTAATAGATTGGCTCTCAGAGAGGAGAGTGGCTGCCACTCTCCTCAACTGCATGTGACCCAATTGGACCAATATACAGAGGATTGGAGTGGGGAGAGGGCTATCCTCTGAGGACCTGGGAGCTGTCAGGTCTCCTCAGAAAGGCAAGTAGAGCTGTGGTTGGGTCTGTGTCCTCCTTTCACTGACCCAGTTGTTCTGGCTCTGCAGCTAGGCTGACTGTGCAGACAGGGAGCTCTACCCACAATGGGTGCTGGCCTCAGTGTGCCTGTTTCTGACTGCCTCAGATGCTTGGGTGCTAGGGTGAGTGACCCACCCACCCCAGTATTTGTGGAAAACACACAATAGCAGGCTCTGTTTGCAGTCAGTCTTGGCTCCTAATTGCTTTGCTGTGACTGGGTTAGGTCTCTGCCTCTCCGCTACAGTACACACTGTGCCACCATGTTGGAAACTCTGGGAAAAAAAATATCACTTACCTTTGCTCTTGTGGTGTGGTGTGGCTGTCTTTCCCTCTTGGGTGTACAGGTCCATGTGCAGGATGGATATCAGGCAGACAGGTGGGGCCGCTGATCTGTGGCTGGAGCCATGGGCTGGATCCGCTCCTGGGTTAGATCTCCTTTAGCAAGAGCTCCTCTCCAGACAGGTGACTTAGCTGGCTGATCTCAGGGTGGTGTTCCCAGGAATTGTGTGGGCTGTTTAACCTGGTGACCAGTCTCAATGTTCACAGTGGGAATTCAGACACCATCTGTGTTTCACAGTGGGCTAGGGGACCTCACATTCACTCCACAGTGACTAATCTCATTCATCTACTACTCAGATGCACTGCTCTATGGTCGGCGCCATCTTGGATCTCCCTTAATTTGTATTCTTATAACTGCTGAATATCTAAAACAGTTTTTGAAATTCCTTTAATTTAATAGTAGAAATCACAAAAAGATTTATGCATTGCGTCCATACTGGAAATAAGAACAAAGAGGACACTTAAAATCCATTATTCATTTTACCATTTCTGAAATGAGAGTAAAGTATAAACAGAGGGCCAAGAATATACACATCTGGCATTGTTTAACACCACTGATTCATCATTATCTGGGCTTCTGTTTTCTTCTATGAAGTAATCAGACAATTGTTAGAACTATGTAAAATCAAGTTCTGAGACACATTCTAAACGGTCTCTTTAGAATATCTTAATTTTTGCTAGGTTAATTACAATTCCCTGCTTTATGTTTTAAAACCTCAGTATTGAGTTGGAGCATGTCTATGTCTGAAATAATTATAATAAACTGAATGTAAATAAGGACCAAGGTTAGCACTCACATAGTTCCAGGAGGCAATAATTGAAGCAAAGATTATGGGAAAATGTGGCTTGTTCCTTATAGCTTGCTGAGCTTGTTTTTAGTGTAACCCAGGATCACTTGATTGGGTTTGTCATTGAGAGTCAATGAGATGGTCCCTCACACTATAATGATTAATCAAGAAAATGCCACACAGATTGACTACAGACTAGTCTGATGTAGGTAATGTTTTATTTTCATTTGAGACTCTCTCTTCTCAGAAAACCTTAGCTCCTGTCAAGATGACAAAAAAAAAACAGCACAACTTATTTCTGTGGAATAAACAAGTGTTTTTCCAGTGTGCCTGCCTTTGTAAGTGATGTGATCTTTCTCTCTTGAAACTTTCAATACCCTGACATGCTCCTGTATTTTTAACACTTGAAGTATAATATAATGTGGATTTTTTTTTTCTGGTCTTGTCTGTTAGTGTTCTTTAGGCCTTTTGTAGTTTGAGAGGTACCACTTTCAATGGGTTTTGAAATTTTTATTCTCTGACTTGCCTTCACTATGCCATTCTTCTCTTTTTTATTTATCCCCAATTCAAAGCTTATGTCTTTTTAAGATATCCTCAAATTCTCCCATGTTCTGCTTATTTTTTATTCAATTACTCTTTCACTTTCACTGGGTAATCCAATCTCTCTACTTCATTTTTTCAGAAATTAAACTCCAAAGGGCAAAACATGTTAAGAAATGACAGTGTATGCCCCATTAAAGCTTGGCTATGGAAGGATTGCTAAAAGCCTACAGTTACCATTCCGCAGGAACCTCTAAGAAAGGTTTCTGTCCAACATAAGGAGTAATTTTCATTATCTTTCCTTGGCTCTGGCAATACAGACATATGGCTCTCCATATAACATCATATACTTATGGTAACATATCAAGGTCCATGATGCTCTCCAGACTCTAGTCCATAGTCACATGTTCTTGTTTTGCATTTTAAAGTCCAAGCTAGCCTCGTGTCCCTACACACCTCCCTGCCACCTCCTCCACTATCTCCACTATGCTAGCTCCCAGGCTTCTGCAGGCTTCTCTAGTCCCACACACTCACTCATTCTCAGATAAAGACATCCCCTTCCCCCACCCAGTTTCAGATACTCTCGATTCTCATAAAGAAGGACCAGCCCATGTCCACCCTGTTTCTTCTCCTCTCTTTTCTAATTCCTTCCTGATGCCTCTGGCTGTTTTCTCTCTTTTACTTACAGTAGGAATCTTCTCCCTAAGAGTGGATCAGCCATCTCAGTAGATTCTTTAATGTGCCTATGATCTTTTTTTTAAATAAACTTATTTATTTCTTGCTTCAGGTTACATCTCCATCATATTGTCCTCTTTTGCCCCTTCCCAGCCCTGCCATCCCACTCTCTACCCACTAACACTTCCATCCCACTCCTCTGGAGGGGAGTGTCCCTACATAACAGTCCCTTGCCCCAGTACAGAAGTCATATGAGGGCCAAGAGCCTTTTAATACACTGAGGGCCTACGAGTCAGTACCACCAGTGAAAAGTGTCTCATTGCCAGGGAGAGAAAACTAAAAAACAAACAAACAAAACAAAACAAAACAAAACAAAAAAGGTCTATGTCCATATTCCTTTGGTGCATTGGTTGTAGTATAGATATCCTGTATTATATACCTAAAATCCGACTATAAGTGAATAGATGCTATGTGTATCCTTCTGAGTCTGGGTTAGCTCATTCAGGATGAGCTTCTCTAGTTCCATCCATTTGGCTGCAAATTGCATAATTTCATTGTTTCTGATAACTGAGTAATATTCCATTGTGTAGATTTACCACAGTTTTTTAATCCATTCTTCGGTTGAGGGACATCTGGATTGTTTGCAGTTTCTAGCTATTACAAATAAGGCTGCTATGAAAATAGATGAGGAAACTTCCTTATGATTCAGTGAGGAGTCATTTGGGTGTATATCCAGAAGCGGTATGGCTGGGTCCTGAGGCAAAGCTATTCCAGTTTTCTACGATATCACCATACTGACCTCCATAGTGGTTGCACAAGCCTGCACTCACACCAGCAATGGAGGAGGGTTCCCCTTTCTCCACACCCTCACCAGCATGTGCTGTAATTTGAGCTTTTGATCTTAGCCATTCTGAGAGGTGAGAGATAGAATCTCAGAGTCGTCTTGAGTTGCATTTCTCTGATAATTAAGGATATTGCGCATTTCTTCAAGTATCTCTCAGCCATTAGGGATTCCTCCTCTGTGAATTCTCTATTTAGTTCCGTTCCCCATTTTTTTGATTAGATTATTTGGTTATTTAACATTTAATTTCTTGAGTTCTTTATAGATTTTGGATATTAGCCCTCTGTCAGATGAGGGGTTGGTGAAGATTTTTTCCCAGTCTGTAGGCTGCCGTTTTGTTCGAATGACAGTGTCTTTTGCCTTACAGAAGATTTTCAGTTTCATGAGGTCCCATTTATTGATTATTGGTCTTAGGCCCTGAGCTGTTGATGTTCCTTCCGTTCAGGAAGTTCTCTCCAGTGCCAATGAGTTTGAGGGTTTTACCCACTTTTTCTTCTAGTAGATTTAGTGTGACCGACCTTATGTTAAGGTCTTTGATCCACTTGGACTTAAGTTTTGTACAAGGTGGTAAGTATGGGTCTAATTTCATTCTTTTACAATTGGACATCCAGTTGGACCAGCACCATTTGTTGAAGATGCTGTCCTTTTGCCATTGTGAACTTTTGGCTTCTTTGTCAAAAATTAGGTGGCCATAGGTGTGTGGGTCCATTTCTGGGTCTTCAATTTAATTTCATTGATCCACTGGTCTGTTTCTATAACAGTACTATGCTGTTTTTACTACTATTGCTTTGTAGAGCAGCTTTGACAGCTGGGATGGTGATACCTCCAGAAGTTTTTTTTTTTTTTTTTTAATTGTACAGGATTGATTTAGCTATTCTGGGTTTTTTGTTATTCCATATGAAATTGAGAATAGCTTTTTCCAGGTCTATAAAGAATTGTGTTGGTATTTTGATAGGAATTGAATTGAATCTATATATTGTTTTTGTAGGATGGCCATTTTTATTATGTTGATCCTACCTATCCATGATCATGGGAGATTTTTCCATCTTCTAAAGGCCTCTTCAATTTCTTTTTTCAAGGGCTTGACGTTCTTGTTGTACAGGTCCTTTACTTGTTTGATTAGAGTTACCCCCAGGTATTTTATATTGTTTGTGGCTATTGTGAAGGGGGTTGTTTCCCTTATTTCTTTCTCAGCCCATTTGTTTGTTGTATAAATAATGGCTTCTGATTTTTTTTGAATTAATTTTGTATCCAGCCAACTTGCTGAAGGTGTTTATCAGCTGTAAGAGTTCTCTGGTGGAATTTTTGTGGTCCCTTATGTATACTATCATATCGTCTAAAAATAGGGATAATTTTACTTCTTCATTTCCAATTTGTATCCCCTTGATCTCCTTTAGTTGTCTTATTGCTCTAGCAAGAACTTCAAGTACTATATTGAAGAGATATGGTGAAAGTGGGCATCCTTGCCTTGTACCTGAGTTTAGAGGAAATGCTTCAAGTTGATCTCCAATTAATTTAATGTTGGTCACTGGCTTGCTATATATTGCCTTTATTATTTCTAAATACGGTCCTTGTATGCCCGTTCTCTCCAGAACTTTAAGCATGGAGTGTTGAATATCGTCCAGTGCTTTTTCTTCATCTAGCGAAATTATCATGTGGTTTTTTTCTTTCATCTTGTGTATATGGTGAATTACGTTGATGGATTTTCATATGTTGAACCATCCCTGCATTCATGGGATGAAGCCTACTTGATCATGGTGTGTGATACTTTTGATGAGTTCTTGAATTCGGTTTGCTAGTATTTTATTACGTTTTTTGCATCTATGTTCATGAGGGATATTGGTCTGAAGTTCTCTTTCTTTGTTGGGTCTTTGCATGGTTTAGGAATCAGGGTGACTGTGGTGTCATAGAATGACTTTGGTAGTGTTCTTTCTGATTCTATTTTGTGAAAGAGTTTGAAGAGTATTGGTATTAGCTCTTCTTTGAAGGTCTGGTAGAATTCCGTGCTAAAACCATCTGGCCCTGGGCTTTTTTTTGGTTGGGAGATTTTTAATGACTATTTCTATTTCCTTAGGGGTTATAGGGCTGTTTAATCTGTTAAGCTGATCCTTGATTTAGTTTCAGTAGATAGAAACTATCAAGAAAATTGTCCATTTCGCTTGTTTTCAAATTTGGTGGAGTATAGATTTTTAAAGTAGGACCCAATATTCTCTGGATTTCCTCAATGTCTGTTGTTATTTCTCCCTTTCCATTTCTGATTTTGTTGATTTGTGTTTTTCCCTTTGCCTTTTAGTTAACTTGGCTAAGAGTCTGTCTATTTTGTTGATTTTCTCGAAGAACCAACTCTTGGTTATATTCATTCTTTGTATAATTCTTTTTGTTTTAAGTTGTTGATTTCAGCCCTAAGTTTGATGATTTCCTGCCTTCTGCTCCTCTTGGGAGTGTTTGCTTCTTTTTTTTTTCCAATTCAGCCAAATTAGCTGTTATTTTGCTAATATGAGCTGTCACAATTTTCTTTTTTGAAGGCACTTAGTGCTATGAACTTTCCTTGTAGCACAACTTTCATTGTGTCCCATAGGTTTGGTTATGTTGTGCCTTCATTTTAGTTGGAATTTAAGAATTATTTTATTTCCTTCTATATTTCTTCCCTGACCCAGTAGTCATCCAGTAAAGAGTTGTTCAATTTCCATGGTGTATAGGCTTTCTGTTGATTATTTTGCTGCTGAAGTCCACCTTTATTCCATGGTGGTCTGATAAGATACAAGGGGTTATTTCAATTTTCTTGTATCTGTTGAGGCTCTCTTTGTGTCCAACTATATGGTCGATTTTGGAGAAGGTTCCATGTGATGCTGAGAAGAAGGTGTATTCTTTTGTGTTTGGGAGAAACATTTTGTAGGTATCTGTTAGGTCCATTTGGTTCATGAGCTCTGTTAGACTCATTATTTCTCTGTTTGGGTTTTGTCTTGATGATCTGTCCATTGGTGTGAGTGGGGTGTTGAAGTCTACCACTACTAATGTGTGGGGATCGATATGTGATGTAAGTTTTAGAAGTGTTTCTTTTACAAATGTAGGTGCCTTTGTATTTGGGACATAGATGTTCAATATTGAGATGTCCTCTTGATGAATATTTGCTTTAACGAGTATGTAATGCCCTTTTCTGTCTTTTTTTTATTCACTTCAGTTGGAAGTCTATTTTGTTTGATATTAGAATGGCTACTCCAGCTTGCTTCCTGGGTCTATTTGCTTGAAAAACCTTTTCCCAGCCCTTTACTCTGAGATAGTGTCTATCTTTGTTAGTGATATGTGTTTCTTGTATGCAGCAAAATGATGGGTCTTTTTTACAGATCCAATTTGTAAGTCTGTATCTTTTTATTGGTGAGTTCAGTCCATTGATGTTGATGGATATTAGTGACCAGGAGTTGTTTTTTCCCATTATTTTGGTATAGGTGGTCATCTTGTGCTTCTTTTGACTTAGTTGCTGTGGAGTTTTCTATTTCCTCTGTTTTCGTGGGTGTAGTTATCTTCTCTGGGTTGGAATTTTCCTTCTAGGATCTTTGTAGGGCTGGGTTTGTGGATAGCTATTGTTTAAATTTGATTTTGTCATAGAATATCTTGTTTTCTCCATCTATGTTGATAGAGAGTTTTGCTGGGTATAGTAGTCTGGCTGGGCATCTATGTTCTCTCACGGCTTGTAGGACATCTGTCCAAGCCCTTCTAGCTTTTAAAGTTTCTGAGGAGAAGTCAGGTGTAATTCTCATGGGTCTGCCATTATATGTGACTTGACCTTTTTCTCTTACAACTTTTAATATTCTTTCTTTGTTATGTACATTTGGAGTTTCAATTATTGTGTGGTGAGAGGAGTTTCTTTTCTGATCTAATCTGTTTGGTGTTCTGGAAGCCTCTTGGATTTTCATTAGCATCTCTTTAGGTTTGTGAAGTTTTCTTCTATGATTTTGTTGAAGATATTTCCTGGACATTGGAGTCGGGAGTCTTCTCTTTCCTCTATGCCTATAATTCTTAGGTTCTGTCTTTTCATTGAGTCCTTGATTTCTTGGATGTTATGGGTGAGAGATTTTTTAGCTTTCTCATTTTCTTTGTATGTTGTACTGATTTCTTCCATTGAATCTTCCATGCCTGAGATCCTGTCTTCCATCTCTTGTATCCTATTTTTGATACTCATATCTGTAGTTACTGTTCTCTTCCCTTGATTCTAGATTTCCACTCTCAACTTTGACTGTGTTTTCTTTATTGTTTCCATTTCCATTTTCATGTCTTGAATGATATTATTCGTTTTGTACATTTCCTGCTCCAATTTGCTTATCTTTGACTGGGCATCTTTCATTGCCCTGTCTTTTTCTTGTTCAAGTTGAGCCACTTTGGCTTGGAGCTCTCTAATGGTATTATCCACTGCTTTTGCTTGTGAAATTGTGGATTCTTTGAATTCCTTCACAGATTTAAATTCTTCTTATAAGTACTCTATCACTTTCCATAATGTAGAGTTATCATCATTTTCATGTGTTTCAGCTGTGGTGAGGTGGTCAGGGCTTGATATACTAGCATAGTTTTGTTTTGTTAGAGTCATATCTCTCTGACTTCTGTTGTTTCTGTTTTTTTCTCTGACCATTTGGTTGTTCTTATTTGTTTGTTCCCGTTGTCTTGTAGGCTTGGAGCCAAAGGGGGAGCTTTGGTGTAGCAGTCCTATTGCTTGGTCATCTTCGCTTTCCACTGGCTGGATGGGGCCTTTTGTGGAGGTTCTCAGTGTGTCTCTGAGAGCTCACCCCTTCCTGTTTTGTCCTAGTTGGGGACTCAGGTAAGGGGTTGTGATGGTGATGTGGTCCTGTAGATTTCTGGGATCCAACTGGTCTTCCTATAGATGACAGACAGTGCAGGTTGGCAGGCCTCAGGCTATTGGGTGGGGTTGTAGCTCCCCTGCAGCTTATATGTTGGGCCATGTTTGTGGTCCTCCCCGGCTGCTCACAGGGGGTTCTCAGGTTCAATGTGCACCTAATAGCCAGAACCACTGTGAGCTGGTGCAGTCTATTCCCAGGCAATGAGGAATTGCTCCCAATTGCTCGCTGCTCCCAAGTCAGACCTTTCTATGTTGCACACTGAGTGTTCAGCCTGCAGTGGCTCAGGTGGTATGGTCCTGTGTGTCCAGGCACAGATTCTGTGGACTCTGGAGGTCCCAAGGCCTGTTGGAGTCTTGAAAGGACCCGATTCCATGCCTGTAAGGTGAGTCACTCCACAGTGTCTCCCAGATCGAAGCCTAACTGATCCAGGGGGTGAAGCTATATGCTTAAGCTCTGGTTTCCCACTGGAAGGGCCAGTACTAGCAAAAGAGTCTAATAATAATAATAATAATAATAATAATAATAATAATAATAATAGAAACCCCACAGTTTGCCCAGGGCTTGGACCCTGTGGTGGCCAAATCTGCCTTTCCACCCTGCCGCCATTTCTGCCACTCTCGCAGCTCCACCTATGTGTGTATGGAGCTGGCTTTGGATACTGGCAAATGGGGCCACTGTCCTCCAAGTTCTAGTACACGGCAGTCCAGCTGAAGCGTTTTTTTTTTCTAATGACTGTAAATCCAATAGAGGGGCCTGTATATATGTCTAGCACCCCTCTGGGGGGCACACAGATATGCCTGGGCTTTCCAAAATGCATCTGTGGACCCACCGACTATAGGCTGATATTTGTGTAACCATCAGTCAATGCATGCCTTGCCCCACAATGCTAGGAGTGTGTGGCACTCCCAAGGGTCCGCAACCTTTTGCTAAATAGCCAGAACACCTGCGTGGGATCTGCGGGGCCGAGTAGGCTGATGAGTAACCCTGTGTGTGGTCCAAATCTTCCCACTGTGTATTAGAGTGGATCTTACCAGGCATCCCTCCTGGTGCAGGTTCCCAATTCCCGGATTCAGCGGCTTCCATGCGTGTCCAAGAGGTGGGGAGAGAGCCCTGCCCAGGGACTTTTAATGGTCCCTGGGTAGCTGGATGAGACCCTGGGGGGTCAGGTCACTCAGATTTTTTGCACAGCATCTTATAACTCTGTGGCTTTATGGCTGTTTTCCCCAAGTTCACAATGCATCCACGCAGGGGCTGCCGCCATCTTGGATCTGCTTCTGCCTATGATCTTCTGTCTCTTATTCTTTTTTTTTCAACATGATTCATTCTATTGATAAGGCTCTCTGCTGTGATTTTTATTTGACATAAAATTTTCCATTTCCACCACCCATTTTACTGTGCATTTTCTTCAGAAATTTAAATTCTATCATAATGTTTTCTATTGAATTCCTTATTTTATTCATCAACTTATATTTGCCTTCTTTGATTTGTTAGAATCTAAATAAAATGTTCTTTTTCTACTTTTAGTCTGAAAATTATTCTAGATCATCATCAAGAAGGACTAACACTGTAAGATTTGTAAATTTCAGAGAAGATATGCTATTTGGAGTTTTGTGTTGTTTTATTCCCTTGTTACTGTTTACACATCAGATATTAGAATGTTGCTTGAGATTTTCTTTTTATCCAAGTCACCTTTATTATTCCATCAAATGTGAAATGTGTTTCAATGTTCATGTTTGAGGTACTTCACACACAGCAGGTTGGGAATTTTGATTTCTTCTCTTTGGTATTTTGGGCCCCAGCCTATATTCATGTTTTTCTCATTGTCAGCTATACTCTGATGCTTTAAGCAGCTTGGTCAAAGAGCTTGGGAACAACTTTCTTTTTGCAGTGTAGATTGTTCTAGAAGTTTGTGAATGAGAAGTCCTGCAAAGAAGCTATATCTCAAAGACGAACTGAGTGATTAGAAAGGCATAAATGTAGAGGGCATGGAATTTGTAGACCCAGAACTAAATAATAACAGCATGGGTCATCTTATTTTACTATTAACTTTTTATTTACTTATATCCCAATTGTAGTCTCTCCTCTTTCTCTTCTCCCAGTCCCTCCCTCTCATCTGCTGGTATAGTAACTGCTAAATTTCCCATTTTAACACAGTAGTGTAAAGTTCTCAGAGAATGAACATTGAAAACTTCCTATGAAGAATGAAACAGTATCTGTCAGAACAAGGACATCCTCATCCTAGCTCCAGTGCCCAAGTTACCCATGAGGAAGGTCAGGTATTCCAAAAAAGTGATGAGGTAGTGCTTAAACAAAGATTACCCTAGAGAAGTTCTATGAAAAGCATGCTTCTTTAAAATTTGAAATGAAGTCAAAAGAAGCAATAGGGAAAGGGTAGATATCCAGACAAAAATCGAAAGAAAAAAAGTAAAATGGGGAAGAAATGGGAAATAGGTCGAAATAGGCAACTAAGAAACTAAAGACCTACATGCAGAGCCTGAATAAATCATCAATGAGAAGACTCTATCCTCTGATGGAACCAAAAGAAAGAAAACCAAGTCTGATTAAACATATCATTTTAAATAATTAATTCCTACCTGTTCTCTTGCAAAATAAGAACATTTATCTGTTATTCAGTTATGCATGCTTCCTTTTCTCTTCCCTTTTTTACCTGTATGTACTGTTATTTGCTCTGTAGGTAGACTAGGCTGGCCTCAAACTCACAGGAGATCTACCAGACTCTCCCACAAAGTACCAGGAATGAAAGTGTGCCATTACACCCAGCTACATATTTTCTATTCATTATAGAAATATTTTGAATGGAGTAATCTCATCTCATTCTAATTTATTTTCATGTGTAACTCATGCTTTTAAGATACAAAATAACTTTTTGTGTTTAGGTTTAGGTACAACAAGAAAATAGTGAATTTTGAACTAAGGAAAGTCCATCTTGAGTGTCAGCATAATATTCCAAAATTTGGTTTAGCATTATAATATACAGTGCAGAGCATAGTAACTGATTATATGCAGTCATAGTCACCTAATGTATTAAATATTTAAAATTACTTCTATTCTTGTTACTTTTAGTTTAATTGTTTGGAAGAAAACATCACTCTCCCTCATTTCACTCTTAGAACTGTGTGCCTTTTGGAACATCTCCTGTCTTCATAGTCTACTTTTAGTAATTTTGGAATGTGTTTCTGAAAAGCAAATATTTAGATAAATTCACATAAGATTTAATTGTGAGTCTATAGGAATTAAATCAGAATATCTGTTACTATTCCTGTACCAGGCTGTTTTTATTGCTATAGCTCTGTAGTAACACAGAGTAGTAATAGGTTTCAGCTTGAAATCAGTGATGGTGAAAAACAGACCAATTGACAATTGGAATTGAATCAAAGACCCAGATATAAACCCACACTCCTATTTTTAAAAAGAAAATATGGCTAATTAAATTAAACTATTTAAACAGTATTTAGATTATTGTTAATTGGCTCAGCAGTTGTTAATCTTTAAGCAGCCATTACAAATGAGTACACAGACACCATGTGGATTTTAACAAGCCTTGGCCAGAATTGTGCAATCCTAGCCCATCTAAGCTAGCTCTTAATTCTATTACCCAAATATGGCCCCATATATACATACGTCCCCTTGGACTGCCATTCTCCACGATATGCCGATGTTCCTGGCCATGTGGAATGAGGTTCCTTTTTCTAACCCATGGTGTGTGCCTCCTTCCTGCTGCTCCTGGCTGGAATGAATTAATCCTCTTTCTAAAGTGCAGGCTTCCTGCTCTAATCCCAGGAAGTCCCACCTTTCTCTGTCTTTGCCCAGTCTCAGGCCTCAGCATTTATTTAACCAATCAGAGTCAATGTAAGTAACAGACAGCAAACAGGACCAATTAACATTTAAAATGCTTAACACTACCCCAACACCTATTGACACTTGATTTTTGACAAAGAAGTCTAAGACATACAATGGAAAGAAAACATCTTCAACAAATGGTGCTCCTTTTACTGGGTGTTAACATGTTGAAGAATAAAAATAGACCCATATTTATCACCCTGCACAAAACGTAAGGCCAAGTGAATAAAAACATCTCAGCACAAATCAGACACACTAAATCTAGCAGAAGAGAAAGTGGGAACTCAAGGTTCTAAGTCAATTAATGGACCTTATGAAACTGAAAAGCTTCTGTAAGGCAAAGGATATGTCATGAGAACAAAATGTCAGCCTACAGATTGGGAAAAGATCTTCACCAACTCCACATTTGACAGAGGGTTAATATCCAAAATATATAAAGAACTCAAGAAATTAAACAACATCAAACCAAATAATCCAATAAAAAATGGGGTACAAAACTAAACCAAGAATTCACAAAAGAGGAATCTCTAAAGACTAAGAGTCACTTGAAGAACTGCTCAACATCCTTGGTCATCAGGGAAACACAACTCAAAAGGACACTGAGATTCCATTTTACACACATCAGAATGGCTAAGATCAAAAACTCAAGAAATAGCACATGCTAGTGAGGATGTGGAGAAATAGGAACACTCCTCCATTGCTGGTGGGTGTGTAAACTTGCACAACCACTTCGGAAATCATTCTGGTGATATCTTAGAAAATTGGGAATAACTCTACCTCAAGACTGGGCATATATCAAAAATATTTCCACCAAACCACAAGGATATCACCTCAACAATGTTCATAGCAGCTTTATTCATAACAGCCAGAAACTGGAAATAACGCAGATGTCCTTCAACTGAAGAATGGATAAAAAAAAAAAGCCAAAAACCCTGTGGTACATTTACACAATGGAACACTACACAGCTTTCAGAAACAAGGAAATCATGCAATTTACAACAAAATAGATGAATCTAGAAAAGCTCTTCCTAATTGAACTAACTCAGACCCAGAAAGGATACACATGGTATGTACTCTCTTATAAGTGGATATTAACCACATACCACAGGACAACCATCCTACAACCCACAGAGCCAAACAGACAGGAACCTAACATAACTATCATATGAAAAACTCCACCCAACAGAGAGTCATGGACCCTATGGCTTGTTAGTGGAACACCTTATCCTAGCTGGGCTGGCATATCAAACCCCAGTACAAGAGGAAGCTTTTAGCCCTCATGTGACTGATGAACTGAGAGGTTTGATATGTGGAGGCTCCCCTCATCTGAGGAGAAGGGGAGGATGGAGACGGGGGAAAGGAGGGTGTAAAGGGTGATACCTGGAGGGGAAGAAGGAGGGAATTTTGATCGAGATGTAACTTGAAAAAATAAATTAATAAAAAAATAAGAATATTTGGATTTGAAGATATTTGTATATGATATTCTCTTAAGAAAAGGCTGTGTTGAAATTTGAAGCTAGAACATAATAGAATAATTTGAATAAATGAAACAAAATACACGTATTTTAGATTTTTTATTATACATCTTAATGAATGTGTACAAATTGAAATATCTCTACTCTAACCCTCAATATGATCAGTAAATTTTCAATTAGGGAAAATAATTCAATTTCTAAAAGGGATGTAGAACAATACAGAACAGAGACGAATAAAAATTGCATTAAAAGTAAAACCAAAAATAATGATGGCTTCGAATTTGTGTCCTTATTTCTTCTGACTTACCCTGTCTACACTGTTATACTGAAAATATATGAAAGCTCCAGTGACTTCCATGATTTACAGGGACAACTGGAAGCAATAATCTCAGTACCAACATGCTTCAGGAAACTCACAATTGTGCTACTACTTGTGGAACACTAGAGTAATTTCAGGAATAGCCTGTCTTTCATCAAGTATAAGCCTAAGGGAGTCAGAGACTACAGTGTCCACTGCCTAATGCACAGACATTGGTTTTACTGTTGTGCAACTACTAGATGTCACACCAACTCACAGACAGAAGCAAATGTCAGAATCCCCCAACAAAACTAAGGTTGTCTCATCCAGAATTATGCACAATAGCTCATCGTTATATAAGTCCATACAAGACATCATCATAATCAAACTCAGAGCCAATAAGGATAGAAAAGGCCCATCACAGCATACTTCGATGTATTACATGGGCTAGAATTATTCAAATGTGTCTGAACAATGAATCATCCCAGTTTCATATTGTACTCCAAATATGAACCCACCCTGGGACTACCATGTCTTTGTTATGCCTCTGAAACAGTTAAACACTTTCTTTGATAACTTCCTTTGGTGTTTTATTATGGGAAAAAAAGTGACTTAGACAAGGTAAAACACCCATTCATGTAAAATAATAAAATAATTTTTTAAAATCTACTCTCTGCATTTAACAGAAAATGTGTGGTGTTTATGTTTACATGACTCACTTTTTTGAATAATGCCTTTATTTCTAGTTACATATTTTAACATACAACTGCAATTTTCGATAATGTGATTAGCAATTGTACATCAATAAACATGAAAGTGAAATTTTGTCATTGCAGGATTTACAGTCTGGATAAATACTTAGGTGTTTTAGAGGTATGAACCCTGGTGGGTCTACATTTAATTTTTCCAACAGCTTTCATTCACTGTATGAGTTCCACTTTTCCTAAATCTTTGCCAAAATTTGTTGTCATTTGGTTTCTTCATATTTGTCATTTTGGCTGAGGTGAAAAAGAACCTCAAGGTATTTTTAATTTGCATTCTTGTAACTGCTGAAGGTCTAAAACAGTTTTTGAAATTCCTTTCACTTCATAGTAGAAATCAGAAAAAGATTTATACATTGTGTCTATACTGGAAAAAAAAAGATCCAATGAACATTTAAAATCCCTTATTCAGTTAACCATTCCTGAAATGAAAGTAAAGTATAAACAGAGGGCAAGATTATCACTCACTTATTTCCTTCCTGGAGGCAAAAACTGAAGCAAAGATTATGGAAAAATGTTCTTGGCTCCTTATAACTTGCTCAGCTGGTTTTTGGTGTAACTCAGGACCACTTGCTTGGGTGTGGCATTGAGCCTCAATGAGTGGGCCCAACGCATACTAATGATTAATCAAGAAAATGCTCCACAGATTGGCTACTGGCTACTCTGATGTACATATCTTTTTTTTTTAATTTGATGATCTCTCTTCCCAGAAAGTCCTAACATCTTAAAATGACAATAAAAACAGCGCAACACCTTACCATGTCCTTCTTGCTTTAAAGATTTCTGTGCAATAAACACATATTATTTTAATGTGCCTGCCTTTGTAAGTGAATTGATCTTTCCCCTTGCAGGTTTCAATACCCTTACCTGATCCTGTATTGTTAATGTTTTAAGTATAAAATAATATGGAGTTTGTTTTTTTTTTGGTCTTGTCTGTTGGTTTTCTTTAGGACTTTTGTAGATTGATAGGGGCACCACTTTCTCCAGGTTTTGAAATTTTATTCTCTGATCTGCCTTCACTATGCCATTCTTCTTCTTTTTTTAATATATCAGCAATTCAAAGTTTATGTCTTATGGTATTCTCAAACTCTCCCATGTTATGCTTATTTTTTATTTCAATTACTCTTTCACCTTTACTGAGTTATCCAATTCATCTACTTCATTTTTTAGGTCTAACCCCAAAGGACAGTACATATATCCAGAAATGACAGTGTAGGCTCAATGAAATCTTGCCTCTAGAAGGATTGCTAAATGCCTACAGTCACCATTCCTCAGGAACCTCAGAGAAGGGTTTGTGTCCACCAAAGGGAGTCATTTTCATTATCTCTCCTTGACTCTGGAATTAGGAACATATGGCTCTCCATATGACATCATAAACCTATGGTAGCATATCAATGCTGCTCCCCAGGCTCCTCCAGTCCCTAATCACATGTTCTTGTTATGCATTTTAAAGTCCAAGCTGACCTGCTGTCCCTCCCTCCTCCTCCACTATGCTAGTTCCCAGGATGCTGCAGTTCAAAGATTTCTCTAGTCTCAGACACTCATTCATTCTCAAAATAAAGACACCTTTTCCCCGTTTCCAGAAATTTTCGCTTCTCCTACAGAAAACCCTGGCTGTGTCCATTCTGCTTCTTTTCCTCTCTGCTCTGGATTTTTCCAGATGCTTGTGGCTGTTCTCTCTCTTTTACCTACAGTCAGAATCTTCTCCCTAATGGTAGAACAGCCATCTCAGTGGATTCTTTAATGTGCTTACAATCTTTCATCCCTGATTCTTTGTTTTCAATATGATCCATTCTATTGATGAGGCTTTCTGCTGTCATTTTTATTTGGCATACAGTTTTCCATTTCCACCACTCACTTTACTTTGTGTTTTCTTCAGAAATTCAAACTTTATTGTAATATTTTCTATTGACTTTCTTATTTTATTCATCTACTTATATTTGTCTTCTTTGAGATATTAGAAATTAACTAATCATAATGATTCTTTTCTATTTTTCATTTGAATTTTATTCCAGGTCATTATCAATAAGGACTAATACTATGAGATTTGTAGATTTTAGAGAAGACATACTATTTGGTCTTGTTTTGTTTTGTTCTGTTTTTTGAGACGTTTTTCTGTGTATCCCTGGCTGTCCTGGATTTACTATGTAGACTAACCTGGCATCCAACTCAAAGAGATCCACCTGTCTCTGCCTCCTGATTCTGGGATTAATAGCATGCACCACCACACCTTGCAATTACAGACATCTGTGAACTAACATGTGGGTGCTGTGATTCGAACCCAGGTCCTTTGGAAGAGCAGCTAGTGCTCTTAACCACTGAACCATCTCTCCAGCCCCACTATTTTGTTTTGTTGTTGTTGTTGTTATTTTTATTTCATTATTGGTAGTTACACATCGGGAATGAGAATGTTGCTTGAGATTTTCTTTTTTTCTTTTTATTCAAGTCACCTTTATTACTTCATCAAAGGTATTTACAGTATTCAGGATTCAGCTGTTTCACACACAGCAGTTTTGGTATTTTGATTTCTTCTCTTTGGTGTTCGGGCCCACAATCTATATCCATGATTTTCTGATTGTCAGCTGCACTCCAGTACAGCTGGACAAAGACTATGGAACAAGTTTCTCCTTGCAGTGTAGACTGTTCCAGAGGTTTATAAATGAGAAGTCTTGTAAAGAAGCTGTATTGGCAAAGACTGATTGACTCATTAGAATTCTCATTCCTACATACCTCTTTCACCATGTTAGTCATTTTGCTGGCATTTACCATTCTCAAAGGATAAGCTGAAATTTCAAAGTTAGTTCGATTTGATATTTTTTTTATTTCTAAAGCTGATACATACTTTTTAAATTTTTATTTAGCCATTACATTTTCTTCATTTGTAAACTCTCTAATCAGGTACCAGACAAGCCCTTTGAGCGGATCATTTGTTTTGTTTACTTTATAAAAATTCTTTGTATAATCGGCATATTAATCCACAGTCACCTATACATATTTTAGGTGGTTTATTACATTTATTGACTGAGTAATTCTGGATTTGCTGTTTCTACCTGGAAAGAAATCCAGGATATAATGTACTTGCAAGAGAAACAGTCTTGGAATAATTTTACCCACATGGGAAGTAGTCTTGTATATCATATGAAATCATGGGAATCAGCCCTGCATATTATGTATCCGCATGGGAGGAGGTCCTGGATTACATGTTTATGTATGGGAACCAGTCCTCCATATGTGGAACCTGCAAACAAAGAAGTCCTGGATATCATGTTCCTACATAAGAAGCGGTCCTGGATACCATGTATACACATGAATCAATAGTCAATGTTGTATTCACACTAGAAGCAGTACTGAATGTCTCAAACATTCAGGGGAAAGTACTAGATATCATGTACCTACATGGTAAGAAGTTCTGAATATCATGCCCACATATGGGAAGCTGTTTTGTATATCATGCACCTACATTATAATCAGTTTGGGGTATTAAGAACATGCATAAGAAGGAGTCTTGGATATGTGTCCTCATATGGGAAGAAGCTTTTGATGTCATGTACCAACATGTGAAGTAGGCCAGAATTTGTTGTACCCCTTGAGAATCACTGAGAATCACTACTGTATATCACATAAAAGCATGGTTAAGGTCCTGAATATCATGTATCAGGAAGGTAAGAAGCCCTGAGTACATGTACTCACATGGGAACAGTCCTGGATTTGTAGTACCCACATGAGAAATAGTCCTTATTATCAAGTACATACATGGAAGACATCTCTGGATCTGTTGTAGATGCAAAAGAATCAATCCATGGTATGAAAAACCTGCATAAAAAAAAGTCCTCAATATCATGGACCTACATGGGAAGAAATCCTAGATGTCAGAACACACATAGGAAATAGTATGGACATCATGTTAATACTGCACTGGAAGCAGTCCTAATGATATGTACCCACATGACCTGGATATAATGTTTGCTTAATGGAAACCATCCCAGACATTTGTACCTGCATGGGAAGAAGTCCTAGATACCTGCATGGGAAACAGTTTTGAATATCATGTACACACATAGGAAACAGTACTGGAAATCATGTAACCACATGGAAAGCAGTGTTGGATATCCTGTACCCACATCACATGGGAAGATATTCTGGATATGTTTTACCTGCTGGAAAAGAAGACCTGGATATATCACACAGGCATCTGAATCAGTCCTGGGTATGTTGTACCCATCTGACAAACAGACCTGAGTATCATGGATTCATATGGGAGCCTGGTTATTATGTACTTGCATGGGAAGCAGTCTTGAATTTGTTTTACCCAAGCAAAGTCATCCTTTATACTATATAAAAGCATGTGAAGCCTCATAATTTTAAAAATATCTTCTTAGATCCAGAACACCCTCTTGATTCCTAAACAACTCAAAATTTAACTATGAGACTCTAGCTATCTATTCTTCAACCACCTCAGAGACCTGAGAGGTATAAATATATCTGATTATATAGGAAGTGCAGGGCCTGCAGCTTCCAAAACTAAAAAATGACATATCAGTGGCTGCCTGGACAGTTCCCATTTTCTCTCCATACATTACAGCATCAATCTTCAGCCATTTTGCCCCGTTTCTCTGATAGACATTGGTTGTAGAGCAGGAATTGTGAAGGACTTACCTACCCTGTCTTGGCAGAGACAGGCTGTCGACTTATCTGCTTCCAAGTTTTGTCCTTTTTGGATAGAAGTCTGTCTACAGTTGAAGCAAGGGGTTTTTCTTGCCAAGAGAACGGCTTACCACCAATTCAATCATCTCCCACTGGAGATTCTTCGATGCTCATCTTCTACTTGGAGTAGAATAGGGGGTGCTGTCAGGAGCTGACATGTCTCGATATCAAAAAATCTTAAGTTAAGAAAACATCTTTGAATGCCATATTCTGCAGATCTCTTGAGGTTTTTGAAGATGCCCTATCTATCTCTTATATTTAGATAAGCAAATATTGCTTGTCTCTTAGCAACTTGATTTCTGAGTAGCCTAGAAAATAACTGTGATAGACTGTCATAGTAACTAACAAAATGACACGTTTTCATGACTATTAGTTTCCGTTTCTTAATTATCCTAAACAGTTTATGTCGGTTGGTAGCGAGAGGTCAAAACTTGACATTTCATTTTTAAGTATTACTACGAACAATACCTTTAAGAAGTGTTACCCTTAATTTTGTATCAATATACAAAGATCAACACCAATGTGACCAAATATAATCTTAATTTTGTATCAATATACAAAGATCAATACCGATGTAGCCCAATACAATCTTAATTTTACATTAATATACAAGGGTCAATACCATTGTGGCCAAATATAATCTTAATTTTGTATCAATATACAAAGATCAATACCGATGTAGCCCTATACAGTCTTAATTTTGCATTAATATACAATGATCAATACCAATTTAGCCAAATATAATATTAATTTTGTATCAGTATACAAAGGTATAAGGCTATATTCAATAATCTGTCCTTTTTTCTTGTTCTTTCCTATACTATGTCTATGTCCCATTGTTGGAGTCCTTCAGCTATGGGACTTGACCACTTGTGCCTTGAGGAGTGTGCAGTTTTTTAAAATTATGAGGCAATTTAGTATGAAAGCTGAGTTAGATATAGAACTTTAAACTCATGGAGATGGTTAGATAGTAGAATGTTAAAATCAGGTGCCAAATACATATGGACTGGACATTGGGAATGTATGCTAAGCCATATAACTCTTATAATTGTGGCCTATTTATTTCTGTTGTTTTGTATTGTACTTATAGTTATAAGAAAAAGAACCATTTTTTGAACTGAAAGGGAGAGCTGTTGGGGGGAAAAAAGATAAACCTTAAACTAAAAAAAAAAAAAAGGAAGGGAAGAGGATGAGGGGTTGAGGGGGAGGAGGGTGGAAGGGTGGGACTGGAGGGGGGAGTAGGGAGGGGATTGTGATTGAGATGTAACTTGAAGAAATAAAAAATAAATTATTTTAAAAAAAAGCATGTGAAGCATTCCTGGATGTTATGTATCAACAGAGGAAGAAGATTTAGATATGGAGGACCCAGACTGCAAACTCCTCAAGGCACAAGTGGTCAAGTCCCATAGCTGAAGGACTCCAACAACCAGGCAGGCCCTGCCCACAATAAGGCTGTAATAGCTGTAAAGGCCAGACACAAGCCTGCCAGAAAGAGGCAGCACAGCTCTCCCCTACAGAGTAAAAAGCCCCACCTCAGTTCCAGAGCTTGAAATTCCACAAATTCCCACTCTGGAAATCCTTACCCGGGAAAAATGGCAAAGAAGCCCTATATAGAGCCAGTTCCTGCTCAGTTCTTTGCAGCTTCTCACCTAGGTAGAGGCAGTCTCTCTCTTTTGTGTTTCCCAATAAATCTCTTGTGTGAGGTTTGTTGTTATGTTATTTTTGTGGTATTCCTTGGCTCCTGACTGCACCTTTCATTTCAGAGCTACAGCACTTCCATTGGGGAAGTCTTTCACCTCAGAGCTATAACATTTGTATTGGAAAAACCTTTCCCCTCAGAGCAGTAACACCTATATTGGTGCTATGACTGGGACAGGCTTTCCTGATGTCTGTGCTCCTTCTCAGAGTCTGAGGCTCACTTGGACCATATCCTTCATCTCCAGTCTATCTGAAATAGACTTAACTTCTGGCTCACCAATAGTACAGTATCACATACACCAAGGTAATTAAGTAATTGTCAACTTTGGTAGGTATAAGCACTTCCCTGAACCTGAGGAAGTGACCTTTTTGTGTCTAGCACACTCTGGTGCTGGTCAGTGAGCTCCAGGAATCTTCATCACCCATTTCTCCACAATGTGATTGCAACCATATTCTACCACTGTCAGTATTATAATGAGAATTGTAGGAATTAACTCAGCTACTCATTACTACAAGGCAATGATTTTAATTACTAAGATAACTCCCCTGACTCCAGTGTGTTCATTGGAACCCTATAAAATGACAAAAAATGTGAAATACCACTTTTGTACTTAAGAGATCATGTTATAGAATCTGTGACTTTTGAGTTTGTGCTTGTCAGAAACTTGTTTGGCAGCTGTTCTGGAAGGTAGCTGCCATATTGTACATCTGCCTGTGAGAAACTCACTTGACATGAACTTAGGGAGACATCTGACAATCTGAGACAAAATATGTCTGGTAGATAGTATGTGAGTGAACACAGGGGTTGGGAATGTACCCAAAAGGCTTCTCACTAATAAGATGGTCATATCACCTCAACAGCAATCTTCTGGGAGTCCCAGAATTCTTAGTCAAAATATAATGTTGTAAATATGTTTTAAAAAACCAGTATAGGAGAATTGAAAATTAAAAAAAAAATTGGCTTCCATTTACATAATAAATACTTATAAATCTACAATACACATCACAAGTACAGGTCTTGAAAATGTATAAAGTTTCTATTTGGTGGAAATATTAATGGGGAAAATGGAAATGATATAAAATATTTTCTATATAATTTATAATTCTCTGTAAATTATATGATGTATAACAGATACAGTTCTTCAGAGCGAACAGAAGCACAAAGATCTTCCAAAGTTGATTTTATGCTGTGATCTTGTAATGACAAATAAGAACTTCAGAATTCCCAGGAGGTTTTAAAGAGAAAAATGAAGGTCTTTTAGAGAGCTCTAAAAATATGTTTTTGTTAAGAAATCTTTAGAGGTTGTGAAAACATGGGACAATGTTACTAATCAGGATCTTTGTTAATTGCATCCTCAAAGCAGAAAAACTATAAATAATCTCCTTTTTCCTATAGGTTTTTAGAATCCCTGTGGCTGTCCAGTAGTCTCCTCACCTGAATATCCTTCCAAAAACATCATTTGTTGCTAAATATTCTGTGTTACTTTTTCTTCAGCTATTTCATACAGGGAAGCCTCAGTCATTGTCAAACAACCAACAGATAAGAGACAAAAGATCTGAATACATTGTTTATATGGCAATAGAGATTACCAGCACTCCACTGAGTTCAGATGGAAGAGGATGATTAGAGAAAGGACTGTGGGACACATACTTCCTTGTCTTCTATTGAGATAAAACAGATATAGAAAAATATGCAAATGAAGAGAAATTAACACTATCACATTTTATAATTAACTATATTATAATTATGTATACTATATATAATTACAATGTAAATAATTATATTAAATAATTATGATCAATAACTTTTTACAGAAATAATTGTTTGAGTGACATATGCAGATGCATAAAAAATGCCTCTGAATGTTATGAGAAATTACAAAAAAAATGAGCTTCATATTTCAGATAGACTATATATTATTTAAAGTGGTCAAATAAAATGTATATGATATTCAAAGTCTTAAAGCACAGCATTGCGATAAATTTCTAAGAAAAATTACACTTATAATATAAGAGTATTTAGGTAGTTTCCTAATAAATAGTTTACCGACACAGAAAAAAACACATAACAAAAACACATTGATGGGAAATACATACACCAATTTGATCACAGAGTTTTCCTTTGGGAAAACTGCAGTATATCAAGCTAGTATGCTAACAGGTTAGCAGTAACTATTATATTATTAATAAGTAAGAGTTCAAGGTGTTATTAACTATGGGTATTGGGCAATAATGTAAATAAAAACAGGTAACAGTATTGAGGCACTTAGCTGCTGGAGGGCAATAGTTCTCATCACTATCTTTTTGTTAGTATATCACATGGCTAGGTTATAGATTCAGATTAATTGTCTGTACATTGTGGCAAGAGCATCAGTAAATCTTAAAAAGTGAATATAAATTATAATGTCAATCTAGCATTGAGACTGTATTTAAGCATATTTAATAAACAAATATGCTAAGTTCAGTAGTATATGCATTTAATAGAATAACAAAATGTCCAATAATTTTAATATTATTCCATGTTCATATAAATTTTTCTTTTATATTTATAAAACAATAATGTCATTTATTTACTATCAGAAAGGCAGTTTAAGAATATTCCTTTCATCTCTGAGAAAACATTGACTTAGAAAATATTTTATCCTTACACGAAGAAGACAAATCTCTTTACTTCACTTTACCCACTGTATAAAGAATCTTGAGTTTGATGAAAAAACTAGTCAGAAATGGTCAAAGTTATAGACATATTTTGGAAATTTTCTCAATCCATGGCAAGCTCCAAAGAGTCAAAGAAATTCTACCTGAGAGATTTTCTTCAGTTTGTGCATGACTAATTGGGAGAAAAACAAAAACAAAAACAACCCTGCTTTGTATTAATGGAAAGTAGGTGTAAAGCACTCATAAAAAGGTAATTATTGTTATCCATTACTACAGTTTTCAACAATACCACCTGAACATTTGGTGTCAGCATGTGATTTGTGTACATTAAGAAAAAAAAAACAAATTTATAAAAACAAGTCCATAAAAGTCCAAAAAAGTCAGTTAAAGGCAATGATTTGTATTTTTAGTTGTATTTCAGAAAACACTGATTCAATTAAAATAATAGCTCTGTGGAGGTATATACTTCTGTGGAGGACACATGTCTGCAACCAAAGGGTAAATACTTATGAATAATTAAAATATGAAGTAGCACAATTTTAACTAACAATACAATTTTATCTCTAATATGTCCTTCAAATAGAATGTTTTAAACTGTACATAGGAAAAGTAACGAGTATTTGACTAATTATAAGGATCATTAATTATTTATCTTAAATATAAGTGCTATTTATTATTAAATATTTCTTCTACAAAAACTATGGGGTGATCTGTAGATTTAAGTTATTGGGACAATGTTGGTCTCTTACATGTAAAGTCCTGTTTTCAAGTACGAACATGAAAGAGAAAATAAGTGAGCACTGGACACTTAAGTTATTCATATATTCATTCTTCTTAAATGTTTGTTATTTTCTAGTGTTCTAGGGTCCAATAAAAGACCAGTGAAGAAGAGTCCACAGCTCACAAGTATTGCCAAAGTCACTGGAATGTACTGTCTTCAAGAACACATTCTTAAACACTGACAATCTAAGATGATAGATGTTTGACACTATGATTGTTTTGATTCTTTAAATGTTATTTTTACAAGGTGTTCCTTCTTCATGGAAGGAAAGAATATAACACATCCCTGGGAATTTCTCCTTCTTGGTCTTTCAGAAGATTCTGAAATAAAATCCATCAACTTTGGAATCTTTCTTTTCATGTACCTGGTCACAGTGCTTGGGAACCTGCTCATCATCCTGGCTGTCAGCTCTGACCCTCACCTTTATACACCCATGTACTTCTTCCTCTATAACCTGTCCTTAGCAGACATTGGTTTTAGCAGTACTACAATCCCCAAAATGCTAGTGAATATCCAGACAAACAGAAAATCCATCACCTATGCAGGATGCTTAAATCAAATGTCCTTTTTTTTTGTACTTTTTTGGGTGTTTGAACAGTCAACTCCTGACTGTGATGGCCTATGACTGCTTGGTGGCCATCTGTTATCCTCTTCACTATGCAGTCATCATGCACCCCCGCCTCTGTGTCTTCTTGTCTCTTATGTGTCTCTCCATCAGTTTTCTGGAATCTCAGTTACACTTATTGGTTGTGTCACAACTTACTTTCTGCAGAGTTGTGGAAATCCATCATTTCTTTTGTGATCCTTCTCAACTTCTTAATCTTGCTTGTTCAAAAACTTCTAACAATAAAATTTTTATTTATATTTTGGGTATCATTTTTGGTGGCATTCCAGTCTTGGGAATCCTTTATTCCTACAGATGAATTCTTTCTGCCATTCTGAGTATTTTAACAAAAGGTGGGAAAATCAAAGCCTTCTCTAACCTGTGGAACTTACCTATCAGTTTTTTGTCTATTTTATGGGACAGGCTTGAGTTCATACTTCAGTTCAGCTGCCTCACATTCTCCCAGGAAAAGTGCAGTGGCTGAGGTGATGTACACCGTGGTTACTCCCATGCTGAATCCTTTCATCTATAGTTTGAGGAACAAGGACATCAAGTGGGCTCTTTGGAGGCTTTCCAGTAGAAGACACTAATTTTTATAACATTTCTCACTATTTTATTTTATATGGATAGAAAATAGATGAAAAACATAGGCAGTGAAATTATTAATCCTTTAGAATATAAGAACTATATGTCTCCCTTGTTTTTAATACATTCCTTTTATTATTCCTTTAGCTTAATGAAAAAATTAATATATGATACCCATTTACTCATAGGTACTCAGGTATATTAGCACATTCATACTTTCCTTATTCATTACAGAATTCTCATAATCACAAGGGATATTATTTTCTATCATCACAAAATGAACATAAGCATCTGTCTTCTAATTTAGTGTTTCTATAATGTTTTTGTTGATACAAAAACTGGAGAGATACATAACCTTATTTTTAAGGCCAAGACACTGTCGATTATTTTTTGACTTTTCTTTTTGTCTCAAACATGTTTTAGTGCTTGTATAGTAACTGCTTAATTTCCTGTCTAAACTCAGATAGACTGGAAAGTTGTCAGAGAATAAAAATCAAAAACTTCTTATGAAGAAATGAAAGAGTATCTTTCAGAGCAAGGCCCTCTACATCCTATCTCCAGTGCCAAATGTATCCATGAGGGAAGTCAGCTCTCCAGAAAAACTGAAGAGAGGGTGCTTAAATAGAGATCTACCTAGAGAAGATTTATTTAAAACGTGCTTCTTTTAAAATTTGAATTGAAGTAAAGTAGCATCAAGGAAAGGGTAAATATCCAGACAAACATCACACAAAGAAAAGTAAAATGGGGAAGAAAGGGAAAATAGGTTGAAATGGCCAACTAAGAAACTAAAGATCTACAAGTAGAGCCTAAAGAAACCATCAGTGAGAAGACTCTATACTTTGATAAAGCAAAAGAAAGAAGCCATGTCTGAATAAACACACACCATTTTTAATAATTATTTAATGTATGTTCTCTTGCAAAATAACAGGAATATTTTATCAATTATTTTGTAATGCATATTTCCTTTTCTTTCCTTTTTTGTCACATGGATGACCTGGAGCTTGCTCTGTAGACTAGGCTGGCCTCAAACTCATAGGAGATCTACTTGGCTCTGCCTGAAAGAGATTGATAGCACATGCCACCACAGCCAGTTGCATGTTTCCTATTCATTATAGAAACATTTTTAATGAAGGAGTCCCATCTCATTCTAATTTATTTTTACATATATATCATGCTTTTAAGATGAGAAACAAAATAACTTGTGTGTTTTTGTTTAGGTACAACCAGAAAATAATGAATTTTGAACTAAGGAAACTGATTGTCTTGAGTGTTAGCTCAATATTCCAAAATGTTGGTTAGTTGTATAATATACAATGCAGAACACACTGACTGATGATTTGAAGTCACAGTTGCTTAATGTATTAAATATTTAAAATATTTTCTAGTGTGGTTACTTTTAGCATAATTTTTATTAAGCTAAAAGCACTCTGGGAACTGTGTGCCTTCTGGAACATTTTCTATTTTGGTAGACTGCTTTTCCTAATAATTTTGAAATGTGTTTTTGAAAAGCAAAGATTTAGATGAATTCATGTAAGATTTGGAACATCTCCTATCTTGGTAGACTGATTTTCCTCTTTTCCTAATAATTTTGAAATGTGTTTTTTAAAAGTTAAGATTTAAATAAATCCATATAAGATTTAATTGTGAAACTATAGGAATTAAATAAAAACTATTTGAATTTGAAGATATTGGTATGTGACAGTCTCATAAGAGTAGGTTGTGTTGAAGTTTGAAGCTAGAACATACTGGAATAACTTTGAAGAATGAAACAAAATATGTGTATTTTAGATTTTTAGTATATATTTTAATGAGTGAGTACAAATTGAAATATCTGTACTCTAACCCTCAGAATAACCAATAAAATTTTAATTGAGAAAAAATTGGATAATTAGGAAAAAAGGAAAGAACAGAGACTGAATAAAACTTGCATTCAAGGTAAAGAAAAAAGAAGATGGTTTCACAATCATGTCCTTATTTCTTCTGACCCACCCTGTTTACACTGTTACATGAGAGAATATGCACCAATGACTTCTGTGATGTACAGAGACAACAAGAAACAATCATCCAGGTACATTAATATACCAAGATGCTTCCAAGGAAACCCAAGTGTCCTACCTCTTGTGGAACACTAGGGTAATGGCAAGAATAGTATATCTTTGATCAAGTACACACATAAGGGAGTCAGAGACCACAGTATCCATGCCTGATTCACAGACATTGGTTGTACTGTTGTGCACCTACTAGATGTCAAACCCACTCACAGACAGAAGCCAATGTCAGAATCCCAAAATAAAGCTAAGGTGATCACATCCACAATCATAGAATGACAGTTAATCATTGTATTAGTCTATACATGACCTCTTCAATATGCAACCTCAGAGTCAATAAGGAAATAAAAGGCCCATCACAACATAACTCTATATATCATATGGGCTGATATTTCAATGTATCTGAAATGTGTTTGAACAATGGTTCATCCCAGTTTCAGATTTTACTCTAATTGTGAACTTGTCCTTGGAAAATTTATAATCTGTTTCACAGACAATGTAGCTCATCCAGTATCATCATCTTGCCACAAAGGGATGGAACTATTTTAATTAGTAACTATGTATTTGGAAAGCAATCACAGACTGTGTGGGATTGACATCGTCTGTCTATATGGAAATATGAAATTACAGGATATGAGCATTCTTCACTTAAATTAAGAAATAAAACCTTTCTTGAATCAAAACAGAAACACATCATACTCAAACTCATGTGATAAAATGAGGCAGGTCTAAAATGCATGTTTTATAATAACTCAGTGCTTAAATTAAAAAAAAGAGAGATCTTATACTAGCAACTTAACATCATACCTGAAAGCTCTAGAACAGTGGCTCTGAATCTTCCTAATGTTGTGACACTTTAATATAGTTCCTCATATTGTGTTGACCCCCACAATCATAAAATTATTTTCATTGCTACTTCATAACTGCTATTTTGCTACTGTTATGTAAACATCTGTGTTTTCCAATGGTCTTAGGCAACCCCTGTGAAAGGATCATTTGATCCCCAAAGAGATCATGATCCACAGGTTGAGAACCACTGATCAAGAACAAATAGAACACAACCAAGAGGATTAGATTGCAAAAAAAATCATCAAATTCAGGGCTAAGATCAATAAAACACAAACAAAAAACATAAGAATACAAAGACCCAATGAAACAAAAAGTTGGTTCTTTGAGAAAAATCAATGAGTGACAAACTTTTCTCCACCTTAACTAAAAGGTAGAGTGAGAAGATCCAAATTAACAAAATCAGAGATAAAAGGGGAATATGACAACAGACACCAAGGAAATACAGATTATAATAAGGATATACTTTAATAACATGTACTACACCATATTAGACAGTCAAAGAATGTAAAAATTTTTCTCAATATATACAACCTAGATTTAAATCAAGAAAGATAAGCAATTTAAACAGACTAGTAGCCCTTAGGGAAATAGTAGTCATTATATGTCTAACAACCAAAAAAGAAAGAAAAGCCTAAGTCATAATGGCTTTGTGAACAACTCTATCAGACTATTAGAGAAGAGGTAATATCAATACTTCTCAAAATATCACACAAAAAAGAAATGGAAGGAACATTGCCAACTATTTAAACGATATAAAGGACCAAAAAATATGATAACTAAAAACAAATTTCCCTCATGAGCAGAGATGCAAAAATTAACAATAAAATATGTGTAAATCAAATGCAAAACCACACAAAAAGAATACCCACCAAGAGTAAGTAAGCATCAACCCAGAGATTCAGGGGTGCTTCGACATATACAAATCAATAAATGATATGAACCATATAAACAGGCTGAAAGACAGAAACAATGTGATCATCTAATAAGATAAACAAAAGGTCTTTCACAAAATTCAACACTCCTTCGTCATAAAAGTCTTGCAGAGATTAGAAATACATGGAACATATCTACGCATAACATAGGCAGTTTACAGCACGGACATAGCTAAAGTGAAATTAAATTGAAATAAACTCAAAAGAATTCTACTAAAATCAGGAACATAATAAGGTCTTACCTTCACATCACACAAATTCAATATAAAACTTGAAGTCTTAACTAGAGCAATAAGAAAACTGAATGATATCAAGAGTGCAGCAGAATATTTGATCACATTGTGAACCCTGAGTTTTTGAATTGAAAAATCTGTTTCTAATTAAGGGATGACTAGCTTTTGTTTACTGTAAACAAGTACTTGTGGTGTGGATCTGCAATAGCACACACCTTTAATCCAAAAGTTTTCTGTAGACAGGATTAAATAAAATTAACCCTAGTCAAGAGACAAAGCAAGAAACCAGCTGAAATGGATTAAACATAAAGGAGGGGGGCTGATATGAGGGGGCACCCCACACCAGAGGAGTAGGATATGTGGGAGGAGGTAGATGGTGGGAGGGTGGGACCAGGAGGGATGGAGCAAGGGGGCTGTGGTGGAGATGTAACTTGAATTAATAAATAAACACTTAAGAAAGCATAAAGGAGGGACATTGAGCTGGAATGTATTTAAGATAGCTTGCAGAAGGAGAAAGGGCTTTTTTCTTCTGGAGTGTGAGCTGAGTAGAAAGGCTTTTTAGCTCTAGGCTTTTTGCTCTAGGGTTTTCAGCTGAATGGGAACATCATCTGGTTGCTTTCTCTATCTCTCTGAGCTAGCAAGTTTTCACCCCATCATCTGGCTCCTGAGTCTTTATTGGTAAAATTAAACGACTGGGATATTTTAGTTTTTTTAAACAACACAAGAGAATACAAACGGGAAAGGAAGACATGACAGTATCATTATTTTAAGAATATATGAGAGTATACAGAAGTGATTATAAAAATTCCACTTGGAAATTCCCATAGCTTTTAAACACTTTCAACCAAGTAGGTAAATACAAAATTAACTCATAAAAATCAATATTATACCTATATACCAATGACAGATGGACTGAGAAAGAAATCAAGAAAACAACACCTTCCACAACAGCCCTAAATAATATAAAATACCTTGTGGTAACTCTAACCAAAAGAGTGAAAGATTTCTATAATAAAAAACTTTAAGAAATTTAAGAAAGAAACTAAAGTATATATCAGAATATGGAAAGATCTATAGGTAACATTAATATAGTAAAAATGGCCATCCTACCAAAAGCAATCTACAGATTCAACGTAACCCCATCCAAATTCTAAAACAGTTTCTCAGATCTGGAAAGGACAATTTTTAGCCTCCCATGAAAACAAAAAACCCAGGGTATCTAAAACAATCCTGAATAACCAAATAACTGCTGCAGATATTACCAGCTCAGACTTCAAATTTTATATTATTTGTGGCTATTGTGAAGGGTGTTGATTCCCTTATTTCTTTCTCAGCCCATTTATCTTTTGTGTAAAGAAGGGCTACTGATTTTTTTGAATTGATTTTGTATCCGGCCACCTTGCTGAAGGAGTTTATCAGCTGTAGAAGTTCTCTGGTGGAATTTTTGGGGTCACTTATGTATACTATCA